>AYEL01058631.1:0-10395 GCA_000484575.1 Olivierus martensii
AATTAACATTTACAATTTTTAAAAAATTTGTTCCGAAAAACTCTTTCCTGAGCTAATGCACGTGAACTTAACACATCATAAAGCATAACGGCGAAAATGGCATTCATTTTGTTTTGGGCAAACAGTTTGAAATCGATGCCAGAGACAGCTATCCGGTTGTCTCTGAGCTACGTAACAGTCGCTGAGAGAAAAGGTCGTCGAGAATCGCGTTTACAGAGACGAAATCGTCTCTGGTTTCGTCAACATAGCGTAAGCCAATCAGAGTATAGCTCGTGACGTAGGATGTTTCTCTCATCTCTGACCAGAATACAGCCCCTGGTCTTTAAGCATCGCTTTGTGCTACCTATATAAATCTCTTCTCTTTGTAAATCATAGTTAAACATGGGTATAAGGTACCCTCCTGAATGGTCTAACATAGGTATTGTAGGTTTGACATTCTTTATAGTATGGTAAACAGTGTCATTGAATATATTCAATAGGTAAATGATTAATAACTCATGTAATCTCAGCAATAATAAGATTACATTTTAAATCCTTAATTAGACATATGTGTAATTATAATTAAATACAGTATACTCCTGATTATCCAAAGTTAAATTATTCAGGTTGTGATTGGCTGGGTTAATTCACAATCTGGAAATAATGTTTAATTATCGATATTTTATCTTAGATGTAATATCTGAAAGATTTTTAAACTTTCCAGATTTGTTTCTTTATTATGCCTTAGATAATTGATGATCAAAATTACATTGCAGTAATTTTTTGCTGTAAATAAATGTATTTCTAGTTTTCTTTTTCAATACATAATAGAATATTTGAATAAGTATATGTATACAATTTATATAATTTTTAATATTAAATACAGGTTTAATTTGTTAATACCATGGTTATGTTCCAGACCACCATTGTAAAGCAAATTTTTGTCTTTTTTTGTTTGCTAATGCATATAAAAGTCATAAAAAGACCTCAGACATATAGCACTAGGCAATCTGCATAGTGCTGTGTTGTTTTTTGTATTTTTATAAGTGGCAGAATGTCTATAACTATAGCATATAAAAGCCTAAAAACATATTTTCATTATCATTCAGTAAGTGCACAATAACAATAGGCCTAAAAAACTTTATTGAATGCCCATATGGTAAAGTATTAGCTTCCACCTTGAAGGATCCACATTCAATTCTGGGAAATTTAAGAAGGCCACTTTTATAAAGTCCTCTATTAGTAAAGCAGTATAAAGTGAGGTATGCCTGCACATATTGTCCATAATTTCAGATTTTTTTTTGAATATTTTATGGATTATCTGAGGAAATTCAACCCCTACTACTAATGTTAATTAGGAGTCTATTGTATATTAATTATATATGTATAAAAAAATTGTGTATGTATGTATATAAATTTTAATTTGATATTCTATTGGTTGATTCATATAATTTTTCTGTAGTCATTTTTAATACTTATTGCATTAAGGATTGGAAAATTCCTCCCTTCATATCTAATTCTAATAGTAATTCTTTTTTGTTTAAATATATATTAATGACTTATTATACTGATGAATATAATTATTGATTAATGAATAATCATAATCAATATTATAATTATTCATCAGTCACTCTGATTATTTATTCCATATTACTAGTGTGTTTTAAAATTGAGTTAAAAACTTTATCAACCATTTTTACCTTCACATATTTTTGAACTTCATTATTCAGAACACAGTTATACCTTGTCACTAACCACACAAATTAAGAATCTCATCATTTGCAAATCATATACTATTTATATCTTTCACACCACATCAGGTTTTAAACCTTTAAGTTCAGCTGTACCATCCAGAATAATTAATTGTATTTTTCTGACCTTATGATTGATGTAATGATGTGTGTTTATAAATTTATAGTGATATTTAATGGGACAAGAGCAAATTTTTATTTTGAGAAATCTTAAGTAATGCTTTCAAAAAATTTTTATATGAAAATTATTCATTTTATTTCTTATCTTTACTATCCATTGTTTCTTTTTGCTATTTATTAGTATCTGTATACTTTTAGTTGTTAATATATTATTATTTTATTGGCTAAACTACTACTACTACTACTACTACTACTACTTAACTCCTTGAGTGCCTGTGCTGTTTTTAGATAGTGGAACAAAAAACAATATAAAAAAATTCAATCCTGACTTTATTAATTCAGCTTTTGCAAATTGGTTGTGTGTGTTTAATCATTGAAAATACACCCTTTTGATGGTGGGTTCTAAATTTTTTCAGTTGCCAAAATATTTTTTTAAATTGTGTATAAACAAATGTTGTCCATATTCGAATGGCTTGATAGAATTTGGATTTTTTTTTATCCCATCTTGTTGATTTTATAGTCTATTCTACCAAACCTATTCCAATTATTTGATTTGATAAATTTTAATATTTATCTGAAAATGAAATTTGTCCCAACTGGGAATCAATCCAGGAAGATTCTGGGTCAGGACATTGACTAAATTAATTTGAATAAGAATTATGAATGAGTTCAAACACTATAGAGGAATTATAACAGAAATGTATTTCACTATTGTAACAATTCATTTGGTTTCTTTTAAGTTTATCTTCCTTTCAACACAGAAAGAAAGAATATTTTTGAGTATTCTATACTTTATATTTAAAATACAAAATATTGCATGTATTTTAAGATTTAAAATTATTTGCTACAACTATTGGTATATATTTATTTAAACTATATTAAAAATATAACACAACATAAAATAACTTAATATTAACATAACATCACATCACTAATAAAATACTAATCATAACAATAAAGTTTTATAATAAACATAATGTGCAATCTACTATTAATTTTTATAAATATATAATATGCAAATTAGTTCTTTTATAATATAATATATATATACATACACAGGGTGTGTCAGCTAAATCCGGACAAATTTCAAATTGAATTTCCCGCCATATTTTACGTCAGCGCTACGATGCTGCTGATGTTTTAGTAAGCCAGATAGACGATGCATTTGAGGATAAGTACAAAATAGCTGATCAGTTAAGATCGAGTGCAGAATATAATCGGAGAGCAGCGGTAATCGAAGGCCTTTTGTGCTGGACGTTCACCTTCCGAAATAATTTGGTTCTTTAACTATCCAAGATCGACAGTTTATGATGTTGCTGTTAGATATGCGGCTTCAGAGAAGTCTGAAGAAGGTTCTGCCAACCCAGCAAGGAAGAGCCATTCCAGGGGGAGATCATCAAGGACACCGGAAGTTGTCCAAAGGGCTTAAGAGCTCATCTCAGAGGACCCAGGGCAATCTCTCAGGCAGTTGGCAAAAACATTGGGTGTGAGTGAGGCCACAATACATCGAATTGTGGAAGAGGACCTACAGTACAAGTCCTACATCATGAAAGTACAACAGATGCTGTCTGATGCCGCTAAAACAAAGAGAGTTGCTCGCTGCAACTTGCTTCTGTGTTCAATGAAGAATGAAGCTGCAGGACGCATCAGATTTTTTTCTGATGAGAAAATTTTTACTGTTGCTGCCAAAGTAAACTGGAGAAATGACTGTTGGCTTGCCTATGACCTTGAAGATGTCCCCGTAATAGCTAGGACGAAGTTTCCGGCCAGTGTTCACGTCCTAGCTGTTGTTTCCAGTGAAGGTGATGTCATGCTGCCACACGTCTTTGGAAAGGGGGAAACTATAACAAAAGAGGTTTACTTGCATATTCTTACAACAATAGTGAAACCTTGGATGGAAAACATCGAGTAATTTTAATCTAAAGGGATCCCAAATTAATGTGCAAATGATAATTTTGATAATTTTATTCTTTTTGTTAAATAAAATTTTGTTTAATTAAATTGTTTATTTTGTCCGGATTTAGCTGACGCACCTTGTATAATAAAAAATTTATATTAATAAAACTCAATTTTTAATGGTTTTCTTTTATAAATGATGTATTGCATTAAAAGTTTATATCTGTGGGTCGGGGGTATGTCCATTTTTGGCCAAAATGAGATTACGGGCAAAATAAACAAATGCATTAAAAGTTTATATCTGTGGGTCGGGGGTATGTCCATTTTTGGCCAAAATGAGATTATTGGCACAATCATATGGGTTCTCGATCCTCTTCCACAGGTATATAACATTGTCCTACATCAATAATTGGTGGACTTACATTTCTTTTAAATAACACCAAGTCCATAAGGGAGAACAACGTAAAACAACTTCAAACTGCTCTCCTGTAAAATGTAGTAAATGTGACATAGTGTCTTATACTTCTGACCCACAAATATATGGATCTGTATTATTAGAATATTTGTTTTATAATTTTTTAAAAATATTTGAAATTGATATGTTCCAATTTCAATGAACAAAGATTAAGCTCAAATGACTGTACTGTAATATCACTGCTGATGAAGGCTGGAAAACAGCTGAAACAGTTCTAGTAAATAAAGTATTTATTATGTTGCCATTAACTGCTATAAGAGTGCTTCTTTTTTATTTATTTGTGATTTAATTTCTGCCATGCATTTTGTTTAAATTTTGCATTTCATAAATCATCATAATAATGGTTGAAGATATATTTCATTCTTGTGTATAATTTTAATATAAAACTAAATAATTTTATTTTGTAAAAGTATTTTTAAAAAGTAGTAGTAAATATTTAGACATTTAATGTGGAATTCTTAAATAAGTTTCCATGTCAAATGTCTAAATGTTAAAATATGTTTTGTTTTTCCTTATTAAAATGATTACTATGATTTTTATTATTTATATTACTTGACAATAGCCTAAAACTTAATAATATAAAACTTCTTGAATGAATAGGGAAAAATAAATTAATATTTTTTTCTTCTAATTAGATTTTATGATACTTTAAGATTTAATAAATTTTCCTTGAAATGATATTTTGGAAAAATTAAGCATGCTTACAGTTAGAAATCATCAATTTTATAGTTTAATGAATATACTAAACACAAATATTTTTTGAAAAAGTATATATAGAAATTTTTATAAATACTATAGGTGAAGTAGAATTAGAAAATTTGCCATTGAAGAAAGATGCTTTAAAATATTTAGGAATTCCAATTGAAATTATAGCAGGTAAGATCATTTATTTCTATATTAATGATTATAATAATTTTTAATAATATAAATTATAGTGTTTTAACTTACTGGTTTAGGCTAAACTTGCACATATTACAGCAGAACCACACTACGACCACAAAAGTGTGGTCGATTTGTAGACTATCATGAATTATAATTATATTAATATAGAAATGCATAAACTAATTCACATGGGTCATGCATTGCGACAGCGGTTGAAACTGACTTCAGTTAATGGTCTGTCTGAGTTAGATTATGCATTTCTATATTAATACAGTGGATTCCGCTTAATTGGGATACGTCGGGACTAAGCCATTTTCTCCCAATTAAATGGCTATCTTAATTAAATGAAGTAATAATAAATTCTAAAATAAAATATGTAATTCGTGCCCCAATTAAATGAAGTAGTAATAAATTCTAAAATAAAATATGTAATTCGTATGGGACTAAGCCATTTTGGTCCAGCTGTCATCATTAAACCAAGTAATAATAAATTCTAAAATAAAATATGTAATTCGTAGAAAATAATAATTAGGTACCTATTTTAATGATTTTTAAAATAGGTTACTAATTATTAGTTTTTTACCAATTTCCTCTGACTTCTTCAACACTGGGCCACTGATATTCACACCTCACCCGCTAACTATAGAAAACCATTAATCTAATGCTTCTTTATATAATATATAATTATATTTTTATACTTCTAGTCTTTGACTTCTGGATCCTTTCCATCATGCTTTCTTTTGAATGTTCCTGACTTCTGGATCCTTTCCATCACGCTTTCTTTTGGATGTTCCCGGAATTCTCTCTGTAATGCCCACTCCTTATGCAGTTGATTTTCTTTTTGTAGGAGACAAGATCCTTTCCATCACGTTTTCTTTTGGATGTTCCTGGAATTTCTTTCTCTTTTCCATCACGCTTTCTTTTGGATGTTCCCAGAATTTCTTTCTGTAATTCCACTCCTTGCTTTCTTTTCGATGTTTCTGGAATTTCTTTCTGTAATGCCCACTCCTTACACAGTTGATTTTCTTGTTGTAGAAAATGGTTATGGTAGATTTTGGTACACCAGTTATATCAAGAGTCTACGATGGCTTGTATTAAATGGCTGGCTTTTAATTTTATCCAGCAAAGCAGTTTTATTTGAAAGTGTAAAATCATTTCTTGGCATCTTGGCAAAGATTTAAAAATTTTAAATAAAATCGACACTGTAAATGAATATCACCAGGTACAGTAACTGTAGACTCTTAAGTAGATGCACACTTGCCAGATTCATGACGATAGATAACTGATTCTCATCATGCTAGTGTTGCCGAATACTGTATTGTTATGTATTATTTATCAATGATGATATTTACTTATAATTTTACTAAAGAATGGATTTTTACATTATTGCGGTAACAGTGTGTCGACGTTGTGTGTGTAACAAGATGATAAGAAATGATCTGCTCCATTGTGTTAGTCTGTATTGTCTTGTAGAAAGGTTTAACCTGAAAAATTACCAGTATAATAAAATGTTATAATTTTTATAACAACATTTTATACCAGGAATTTTTTTAAGAAAGCACACAACAAGTATTAGTGTACATAGTGTTGCCATACTTTTGAAAAATTCCTAAAATATATCAAAAATTGAAAATTCCTTTTCTGCTACTGTCCCAATTAAGTGAAAAGTTGTCTCAATTAAGCGTTTAAATTATGTATTAGTTTATTAGTTTGGTTTCCGTTCTTTGAAATTTGTCCCAATTAAGCGGAATCCACTGATATTATAATTCACGACCATCCACAAATTGACCACAGTTTTGTGGTCATGGTGTGGTTCTGCTGTGGTACTTGTGAGTTCAGCCTTATCCTAAAAGAAATTAGGTATGTTTAGTTAAGGAAATACATCATTTATTACTATTTCTTTTTTACTAATAATTTTTGTATTTATAACTAGATTCAAATAAAATACAATGTTGTTACAAAATCTAAAGTTGTCATTCAAAATAAAATTATTAAAAAATTGGCAATAGAAAGAAAATGATCTTGAAATCTTTTATTTGAAAAAGTTCTTATACAATATTATATTTTTATTCCATCAAAAACAATATACAGTAATAATCTTTTATATTTATGAGAATTGTCTTTAGATATTCTTTCATTTTAATTCAAACTAAATTTACAGAATCTGAAATTGATTGAAAACATTATTGAGAGGAATTACTGAATTTATGGAAAGAATATACAGTTTTAATTAAAACTCAGAAATAGTTTTTATCATTTAAAATAAAAATAAAAACATTAATATATGTTTGTTTAATAATAATTTTTAATTTATATAGGATTCATAGGCAAAATTCATCTTCATATTCCACTATATAGATTGAGAAGTGAACCTTGGGTAATAAATATTGAAGGTCTTTATCTAGTAGCTGGAAAAGTATCTGATAATGAAGTAAGTATGTTATGTAAATATATATTTAACATTTTGACATCCAACCTCTGTATGACATATGTGATTGACAATTATATGAAGCATCCAAATCTATATGTTATATGGAATTATTTAAACTTTGAGTTTAAATAATTCCATATAACATATAGATTTTTTTTTGTTTCTATTGAGTTTCCTCTGAAATTATCAGGTTGGTTTATCTGAATTTGTTTCATGGACACTCTACTATAATATAGATAATTTTACCATTTGGTATTGATATTTCAACTTTTAATTTATTTTCTAATATAACAAAATTCCAATATCATGAAATGTATGTAGCAGTAGTAAAGGAGACTTTACATAGTTCTAGCACTGCAATCATCCTGTGATCTATTGTGCATCTCTAACAGGGATCATTCCATGAGAAGTTAATTTTACATACAATTAATTTGTGTTTTATTGATTTTTTTTTGAAAATATCTGATTTTCTTCATTCATGCTATTTTATTCAGTAAATCAGTTTTTATCCAAAGATAGCAATTATTGAAGCAGAAGTAGCAGAATCTGCAGTGTGTGTGTGTGTTTGTCATTGAGAAACTTTTACAGTATCGTTTAGCTATCTTTCATATACTTTAATAAAAAATCATAATTTAATCAAACATAATAAAAAATGACAGGCCTATACAAACTCTCAGTGATTTAAGTTCTCAGTCTAAAAGACATTGGTTGTTCATTCAGCAATTTTAATATAAAATCTTGCTAAACTGTCCTTGACTATGTGGTTGTAATAACTTAAAAACTTTTCTTTGGCCTTATCTTCTGTTTTCTCCCAAAAAAAAAATGCTTGGAATAAGACTGGTTTTGATGATCTGAATAATTTACGTAAACCCAAATTATCTTATAACATTTTCAAAGTATTAAGCAGTTAAAATCATTAGGTAAAACCAGAATTGAGTTTTTTAAGTCCAGTTTTGATTATCAGTTGATACATATAATGAGAAAGTAAAAATGAATAGAAGAATCCTTATTCATATAATTATAACAGTTGTTTTCTGGAAAATAGTATTAAGCTTTTAAGGCCCTACTGAATCCCAAACATAAGATGTTTGGCATTTATCAAGAAATTATGAGAACTTTTAAACAAATTAGTTGAAAGGACATGAAATTGAAAAATCACTTAAAAAATTCAAAAGTATTTTCTAGATTGTCCAGTGATGTACAGAATGATCTAATTTCTTCTATTTCTGAATATGTCATCATGAAATAAAAGTTAAAATAGCCTCTTTTATATTAATAATTTTAAATGAAACAACAGACATTACAACTAAATCCTAGTTATCAGTTATATTAAGATATATGATAATGATTGGCAGTATTCAGGAAAGATTCTTGGATTTAAAGATGTTAGTGATGACTGAACAGCTGGCCCGATATGAATACCTTTATTGCTATTGATGGATTAATAATTAATTATTTTAAATTTAGGCTAAAGTGGTACCATCTGTTATTTAATAATTAAATTATAATTTTTACTATTTTCCCAAAATAAAAAAATTTGCCTTGGCCTGGAGTTGAACCAGGATCTTCAGGTTACCATCCTGATGGCTTAATCAGTTAGACACTACTAAGACATCAGCAGATTTCTGATTTTGGAATGTATGTTTACGTAAGTAATTTAGGAATTATCGGACTTAAGCCAATATTAATGCTCCTGAATGGGTTAAGTATAGCCATAAGCCCTCATGGCAAATTTGGATAGACAGACTTGATTCAAATCAGATAACAAATCATAATTCAACCTAACTGCAGGATTTTTTCATCCAAATCCTAAACTAGCCAAATTTTAGCCATAATGACCTATTTTTGAATAGTAACCCAAAGACCCTAGTTCAACTCCATGCCAAGACAAATTTTTAATTTGAGAAAATAGTAAAAATTATAATTTATTTATTAAATAAAATATGGTGCCACCTTAGTCTAAATTTAAAATAATTATTAATCCAATAGATGGTGGCACCATAGCGTAATTAATAAATTTTCGTTAATTTGACAATTTAATTCAAAAATAGGTCACTAGGGGAAAAATTTGGCTAGTTTATGAATATTTGTTGAATATCTAGAAACTTTTTGCAAATGTTTTGTTTAAGAAATATTTTCTAAAAAGTAATTTTTAATTTGCACCCAAAGTTTTTTTTCTTATATTTGAGTATAATTATAGATAATTACATTCTTGAGTATTTTCACTCTGAAATAATAATTTTGATTGAGACAATGTTTGACTGATGTATAAAATAATCTACAAAATATTAGATTTCACACTTAGTTATAATATAATCAATTATTCAAGCAATACCTATACAAATTTAGATTTTATACAATTTTTATTTTTATAATTTTTCAATATATTTAAAAGATAACTAAAAGAAAACAATATTTTTTATTTATTATATACTATTTTATTAAGTTTATTTATTAAAAGTCATCTTTACAGATTTTTATGTAAGAAAATTGACATATGATTACAAATTTCATAGTATTTATATTTAAAATAGATCTAAAGAATATCTACAGCAATAAATTTGAGTTTTTTTTAAATTTATTCACTTGAGAAATATTTCTCTCTGTAAATAAGTTTTTTTCCAAGATTTTTTTCCCTCATGTACAGATCATAAAATTATTTAATAGTAATTAGCCTTATATAAAAATTTTGTCAAAAATAATATATATCTACTTTTAAAATTAATTCAAACAAATAAAAAATAATAAATATATATAATGGATAATTGCAGAAAAAAATTTGCAGTCTAACAAATTTTGAAAATTTCAAAATATCATTCTTATTAACCTTATATGCATTTTAAAATAATATAATAAATAAA
>AYEL01058647.1:0-23884 GCA_000484575.1 Olivierus martensii
TATAAAATTTATAAAAAGACATATTTTTTGACTTTCTAGTTTTGTATAAACTATATCTGGATATAAGATTAATCACTATTATTGGAACAAATATTTCAATTTCTTAAATCTTTTATTCCATAATAAAAAATGTATACAATAACAATTTATCACTGTCATATTTTCTTACATATTGATGATAATGATATTACAAATACAATAATCATTTTTCTTGAATAAATAATCATTGTAACAAAAAACGGTACCCTAAAAACTTCTTTATTATAATTTAATTTGAAAATATCGAATACGAAGAAAATAAGTTCAAAAACTTAACATATTTATCAAAAATATGTTTTATTGCTTATATTTAATATTACATTATATAAATTCAAATGTTTTCGAATTTTAAGTGAATTTTGATGGATATGTTTAATGTTATTTATGAGATATTATACTCTCCTTTTTTAATTTAAAATTTGAAAAACTTTTTAAACAAACAGCTCATTTAATGTATGTATTAAAAAGTACGGTACTTTACAGATTAAAATAGGCACTCTTTATCTCGACTTAAGAAAAAATATATATAAATATATACGAAGAATATTAAGCGGATAAGCATCTTATAAGTCAATTGTATAATAAAAAATATATAAATATATACGAAGAATATTAAGCGGATAAGCATCTTATAAGTCAATTGTATAAGCTAAATATATTATTAAATTTGATCTCCTTTGTTAAGTATTTATGTGTGATTAGGAAGTATTTAACTCAAGAATGATTAACGAAATTTGACTCATAATGAGTGACTTTTGTCTTGAAACTGGCAGCAATACAACAAGATAAAGTTCATTCAATCAATCATTCATAACTTACGGGAAGCAGACACTCATAACTGTTCACTTTATAAGAGCACGAGACGTAACAGATTCAAATTCCTCCAATCACTTGTTTCTTCTCCTTACCTTGAACCGTATTCAAAGATGTCCGACTTGACCTCCAACCGAGAACTCGAACCTTCTTCCTTCTCGTCTTCTACTCTCGTTTCTCAAACTGGTCTAAAACGACTTTTTCTCTTCAACTTTAGACGGATTTTGTACGGAACGAAAACAGTTCTCAGTTTAATCAATCAAAATCTCTTTCTTACTTTTTATAAAGTTATGTTGCTGTTGAAATAATGTACAAATGAAAAATGAAATTATTTATTTTTATTAAAAAACACAAACAAATTTTGATAAGTTATTTATGGAATTTAAACTATTTCACGGAATATATACGTTAAAAAATAATTTTTTATTATACGATTCTTTAACTAATTCGCGTGTAATATATATTTTTCAAAAATATATAATGAATTATTCAAAAATCTTTCACGATTTATTATAATTAACTACAGTATTTCTGCGCTATTTATGAACAGTGTTGTTTATAAAATTCGTTAGATATGAAGGATATATATACATAAAAAATTTATATAAGTTTACAAATAAAATACACGACTTAAATACCTACATAAATATAAAAAATATATAGTATAACTTATTATTCACAATATTATTTTTATATTATAATGCGAAATTTATATTTAAAATAAAATGTTTGTCAATAAAAACTTTTTCTTAGAAAAAATGATGAAATATATACAATATCTATTAAAATTTTTTCTTTAAATATAAATTTACATTTTATAATATTGAAGAAACTTTAAACGATAAAAATTTAATATATTTATAATCTAATAGCTAAGTTCTAGAACAAATTACTATAATTTAGGAAGATATATAGTAAAATTTTCTCCAAAATGATATTATATTTTTCCAGTAGAGGGCTTTTAATTAAAACGTTTTGAGATGTATTTCTTATTGGAAAAATAAAAGTTTTAGGATTTATTGCTACTTCAATACCTGTGACATTTTTGTCTCCATTTCTGCGGTTACCATGGTTATGACTGGACTATGCCTATAATAGTCCAATAGTTTCCATAGTAACGGCAGAAACGGATTGGAAAAAACTCTCGTGGAACTTTGATCATGTCCGTTTTTTTTTCTTTGTTTTTTTTTCTAATTCACTAACTATAAAATCGACGTGGATGGTATTTGGATTTGATATGATAGGCATATATTAAATTTCATCGAATCGTTATATTATTATTTAATCCTAATTCATTTTAACGTTTACGTTAATTATTTTCTTAAGAAATTAATTTAAGGATTTTGTTGAGTATAACCAATCTTTCTTAACATAAAGTTTGAAAAATCGATATAGGTCAGTTTTTTTTATTGAATCTTTCAAAATAATATATGAAGTATGTCTGTCAGCAAGATATCTGACATCATTGGCGTACTCGGGTTTTTCTATAAAGAATCTAAAATTTTCCTCTTTAGCTCAACACTCTTTAGTTATAAAATCATTGAAATAAAGTTTTTTGTAAATTTGATTTTGTGAATAAAATATACTTGATCATATTTATTGGGGTAATCCCCATTGTATAATTTTCCTCCTGGCTTACAAAAGGAAATTTTGAAACCATCATTGGAAAATATCAAATTTTTGAATCTCTACAGAATTATTATTTAAATGGCAAGTTAAAAATTAAATACTCAAAGGAAATTTTACAGCCATAGATAAAACGAAATTCCGTAATTCATTCTACTCAATGATTGCCGGAAATGCAAATCAGGGGTTCCACCTTGGATTCCACTAAGTGTAAAGTAATTACCGATTATTTACAAATTGATTCGAAATTATCAGGAATCACACAGAATTAATCAGAAATATTAGAGATTACTATTTCTGATCTAAACGTAATCATTCTCGATACTGTAAGCCATCAATGAATCATAGTTTTGATAAACAACAGTACTGTTACTTAAAAAACATAAAAATAATATTGCGCGCTAAATAAATAATCAAATTTCAGAGAGAACTAAAATTGCCTATTTTCAGGTGTTATTTTTCATTTGTTTAGCATTTGGAGTTCTCTAGTTTTGTGTTTCTAATTTTGCCAGCATAGATGTCACGATGATTTTCCGTCGTCGAGCTGAAAACGTCGTTCTGATGCCACTCATTGTTAAGTAATTATGATGTCACAAGTTATCGTCGTCCATTGTAATGTCACGATGACGTCATATCGAGACTGTGATATTATTGGGATAGGGCGCTTTAAGAAATCAGTTATGCCCAAGGGTAAGCCATATGTTATTCCTACACTGCTAACACTTAGCGTCATCTATTGACACTAATATAAACTGAAATTGTAAAAAAAATGAAATTTTATCTTGTAGGATTAAAGGATGTGATGTCGAGTGTCCATTAATGGTAGAATATTACTATTCCATCTAGAATCAATATGTTTTTATTACGGTTTAGTGTTGTATAGTAGCGACCAGATGATTGCGTGTTAATGTTAGGTATTCGAGTTGTTTTTGACCTAATTGAAAATTGGTATGCGACTAGTGAGTCATCTGCGTTGGAACATTAGATACATTTGTTTCAATTTTAAAAATATGGTACACACTCAGAAAACATACAGAGACCCAAGAAAAATTAATTGGGATTCTTTAAAAGAGAACTTTTAAATTTAGTCTTGGGATATTCAGAGCAATTTTTCTTGGTGTATTTAGAGATGATTGTTGACCAGATTCAACAAGCAATTCTCTTATGGTACCATCAGAATTGTCTGATTAAGACTGCTGGCTCATCAAGGAAGGTTCTTTGGTGGAATAAACAGCTTAGCCGTCTATTTTTTTAGAAGGCTTTTTAATAAAACTTGAAGGACACTGGCTTAGCCACATACAGAAATATATATGGCTAAGCTATTTGTAAGGCAAAAAAGTCTTTCTAGAAAAGATGTTGTCAGGGGATTGAATACCTGACAGATCCCGACTCGAGGCCAAATAGAAATTCAAATAACAAAAGCCAAAAGACAAAACCGAAATGCAGAAATGCTGATACAGACAGAAGAATTTCGTATGGACAAAAGCCCATGAGGATAAAATTTTATTGGATAAAAGCATGTATATCCTTATTAATTATTGTTTTAGAATTTTACAATCAGCGTTTAATTCATTTAAAAAAGACGAAAAGTTAAATTTAAATTATGAAATAAATTATAACGATTATTATTAATCATGTTTTTTAGATCGATATAGAACTTATACAACCAATGTAAAGAATTTGTGTAGCTATTTATAATCAATATGGAGGGAAGGGGAGGTGGATTTCGGCACAATATCAAGGGTGGACTGATTTGGTAAAAACTATTCCAAAACTACTATTGGATAAGGGCAGAGATTTATTGTGAGGAAACGAGAATGTTATATTCTTATTCCTTCGAACGCGGACGGTTTGCCACTGTCTTTCATGCAGAAATTTATGTTATTTTTGCATGTGTTAAAATCAATCTTCATAGGAGATATGTTAATAAATATATTTATATCCTATCAGATAATCAAGTTGCACTAAAAGCACTTGATAATTTCTGATTTACTTCAAATCCCGTATGGAAATGTCGTAATCTCATGTAAAGCTGACTACTAGGAACAGGGTTCAATCTTGTTTGGTTATCAGGGCACAAGTGGATTGAGGCAATAAGGTTTTAAATAGATTGGCCAAGGAAGGGGTTTCTAGTCCCTTTATTGTTACCTGAGCTAATATTGGGCATCAGAGCTGATGCATTAGGTGAGTTATCAGAAACTGGTTGGCAGCCCAGCACCTTTCTTATTGGAGGTTCCTGGACTAAGGCAAGCAAAGGCCTTATTTTAGATCCTTCTTTACAAAGAACTAAAGAGTTGCTTGCATTGTATAAAAATCAAGTTAGAATTGTTACAGGGCACTGTCATCTTAAAAGACATCTTTACTTAATTAGGATTGCTGATAGTCCCAATTGTAGAAGATTTCAGGGAGGAGATGACATCCTCTTTACATTTTATGTGAATGTGGACTTTTTCAGGGCTAAGTACGATCTTCTAGGGTTGTATTTTCCCGCATCAGTAGATTTTTTTACAGTCCCATTGAAGAAGATACAGTTTTTTGTGAGTAAGATGAATTTATATGAAATGACTTGTTAGGGATGCTCAATAGATCAATAATTGGTCGCAGTGCTAGGGATTGTTTAAAATCCCCTTCTCCGCAATCATCATCAGATATTTATAAGCATTAAAAAGTCAAATATTTTTATTGTTATGAAAATATTTTATTATTGGAAATATGCCAGAGTGAGTAAATATTTTTTATGACTGTTTTCAATCATTTTTTTTTTTTTGTCAACAGATGACACCACATTCCATTCAGGGAGAATACTATGTGGCGGGGCGAAACAAGCCCTTCCACAGGCTGCCCACCCCTGCGAAGGGGTCAGCCGGATTGTGGAGGACGGGGATCGACGGGCCGGGCCCGGACCCCATGATAAATATTTTCAAGGGGTGGGACCCGAGACTCGAACCCGGGTCCTCCAGAGTGGAAATGTGTAAATCATTGAAATTATTAGAGGAGAGACCACTTCCAATCAAGGGCTGCGTCCACTCGTGAAAGGGCACCGGATGGTGAAGGGGCAAGATCACCAGGTCGGGTCCGGAATCCCGAAAAACTTTTCGTGAGATGCCGGACTCCGAACGCGAATCCGGTCCTCCTATCTGACAAGCCAACGCCTTAACTCAATGACCTATGGAGAATATTTGCAGATTCAAGATAAGGAGACAAAGGCACGTCCCTTCCCTGTCGTTTTCGAAAAATAAACTATAAATAAATTATTTAAATGATTAGTAATATAATAATTTATATTATAATGCACCTTCTGTCACTTTTTTCTGGATCTGTCATTGAATATGAGCAATATGTAGTAGAATCTGACATGGCCATGCCACTTAATCAGTAGACAGTGGGGTTAAAAAATAGAATACAGTATTTGAATATCACATATTACATATGAAAACAATGATTTATTATAGATCTAGCAATGTCTAGGCACATTTCGAATTATTTTAGGAGAAACTGTTTTCCTAAAAATAATCTTTTATGAAAAATAAAATTTCTAATTTGCAATTCCTGAAAATTATTAATTTTTCGGAAAACTGTTGTTGAAACAGCAACTCTATAAACTATATACGGTTATAATAGAAATGTTTTTAATAATAGAAATATTTATTATATTTTATTTCCTATTTTAACATATATATATTATATATAAATTTTGTTCAAGAAAACTAAAGGCTAAACTATGCCTACTTTAATATTTGTCCCCAATTAGTATACTGTATTATTTCAATTAAAATATACAAAATGTATTTCAGATATTATAATATAATTTTCAAACTATATATAAATTTTGTTCAAGAAAATTAAAGGCTAAACTATGCCTACTTTAATATTTGTCCCCAATTAGTATATTGTATTATTTCAATTAAAATATACAAAATGTATTTCAGATATTATAATATAATTTTCAAAATATAAAAAGCAAATCATTATCATTCTAACACCAATACAATGTCATAAAACGCAGATTAGATAATCTTATTGTACTAAAATTAACATCAACTATAAACAAACTTTTTAAAGTTATATAAAATTCATTTTCCTCCGTTTCCGTGTTTTATCATTCCAAAAATCAATAATGATAAAGATTTCTTTTAATATAACATAACTTTTAATTTTGTTGGATATAATTGTTTATTAAACAGTGATTTTTTCTCATCAATCTGTTATTTCTCTCTGACTAAATTTCAAAATTTTAAAAGTTAACATATTTTTTTTAATATATTTAAGTTGATCCATTGTTAAATTTTTAAGAATTGTATTGATTATTTTTTGAAAACTTTAAAATAAATTTGATCACATTTCTACAACATATTTCATTATGCTTTACATAGAAATATCTTAAATAATCTTTCAAGTTTTTAACTTCTAAATTTTTTATTGATAAATCGAATCAATTCTTGAGAATTTGAATTATTTCTCCAAAATATATTCCATGCTTGTTACAGTTTTACCTGTTGTTTACAATGAATCCAAAAATTTTATCACACTTTTAATCACTATTTTATTATTATATACTGTATATAAATTTTTAATTCGTCAATATTTTCATTTATATTTCTATTTTTAAAAATAATTATAAAAAGTTTTTCTTCCTTAATATATATCTAATTAATTTTATATCAGTTCACCAAATTATTTATGATATCAAAGATATAAATTACATAAAATATTAAGATTATCATCAGCGAAAAGCATAGTGGTATCATAGATAAAGATTTTATCATACTTATGTACTAGTATATAATAAAAACTTTACAACATACATATTCCAGAGAAAAAGTAAACTTTCATGTATTGATATTATTTCTAATACCAACTTAATATTAGTATTTCTATATACAAAAACTACTACTATTATTATAAGATATTTGAATTTAATACAGTAATACCCCGGAATTATGCAATAGGTGAGATCGGGAAACATAACGTAAGTCGGGGTAACTACAGATTCCCAAATCTAATTTCAGGTACATATGTATTAGGTTCTTAACTGGCTCTTTATTATCAAGAAAATAATAAATTATAAATGTTTATAATATGTAGTTGTAATTAAAAATCTTAATCAATAATCAATAATATCAATAATACATATTAATATAATAATTAAATCTTAATCAATCTTAATGAAAAATGTATGTATGTACGTACATACATACATACATATATATATATATATATATGCACTATGTATTAAATAATTGTGAAACAAACACATCGTGCATATATTCACACATACACATAAATTCACACACATACATAAGTGGGCGAAGAGGGAAGGACGAATCTAATACGTAAGTCGGGATATTATCGTATCTTATTGTCTTTTTAATCTATCTATAAGTCTAATATGATTGAACAGTATATCTATCTTTAATTAATAAACTTTTTGCTTATTGGATTATATATTCGGATTATTGTTTTAAGTATAATTATTAAATTACATAAAGCATTAAGCCCTTGAAATTTGTATTTATGTTTTGTAACCTTTGAAGATTTTCATTATTTTTGCTTCTAATGGGAATTATTGACTGAATTAGTTTATATTTACAGTATTTCATAGATTAACTTTATTCAAAACATGAACCCATTTTTCTGAATAATATCTGACGTGGAATATAGGATTATAAAAAAAATGTCAGATATTATTTATAAAATTTTTTTAAACCGAACATCCTGTCAACTCGAACCGAATACCGAGGTTTTAAAAACGAAATGTTTAGATAAAAACCGAATCCTAGTTAAATCTAACAATAGGATCTAACAACCTTCTTGAGATCTATTGATTTGGTGAGAGCATTTCCAAATCGTTGATATATCGCGCCATCTGTTGATTAATTTGTAAAAATTTTTCACTAATTGAATTATTCAAAAAAATTTTTTAATATGCTTATTAAAAAAACAAAGTATTATTTAAGTTGGATCATCAGAAAGAATTGTGCTAATTTTCATGGTAATACTGTTCCTAATTTTGAATGTATCGAGGATAGATAAGAAAAGAACAGTACAATATAACAACATTAATATTAAATAAATTTTTCTATCTATAGAAGTATTTTTTAATTTTAAAGTGTTTAAAAAATTGCATGTAAAATATAAAGTTTGGAAAATACAGGATGTATCGAGGATAGATAAGAAAAGAACAGTACAATATAATAACATTAATATTAAATAAATTTTTCTATCTATAGAAGTGTTTTTTAATTTTAAAGTGTTTAAAAAATTGCATGTAAAATATAAAGTTTGGAAAATACAGGAATACCAGGAATATCTTGTATAGTGCGGTTTTGAACAACACGGGTTTTGGTTTAACGCAGTTTTTATTATTACACATATCAACATTGGCAACACTTATCGGCCTTCCCTCAAATACCGCAGGTGACATTCAAGAGCCATGTTTATGCAGTAGTTTTTCGATTGGCTTTCACTTAGACATGTTCTTTCCCCGCGGCATTTTATTATTTACGTTAATATTAGTATTTAATATTCTTTTATTATTTATACATAGAGAAGAAACTTAGAGAACACATTGAATTAGCAGTGTCAAATCTAAAGCGATTGGATCGATTGTACTCAATTGGGCCCCGCGCTTGAGGGGGCCCATCGTTGAAACAAAATGAAATCATGAAGAGGCTAATAAACGAAGAATAATGGTTTAGATTTACTATTATGGCTGGAGTCTTACACTCTAGTCTTTAAACATCTAATTTTTGTAGATCCACATAGAAAAATTTCTCTTGAAAAAATTGAATATGATTGAATCGATTTTATTTTATCACATGAACATGCGGGAAAAATTTTTTATTTAAATTTAACACTATTTTGGTAGATTCCAATGTATTCTTAACTAATATTCTGAAAATATTTTCTGAGTACTTAAATCAGATGACTGAAATAAATTAACGGTGTGTGAATCCTTTTTTAATTAGAATTAAGTACGCATACTATATGTGAATGTTGCCAGAAAATATCGAAAAAAGTTTAGTTTAAATGAATAATAGAAGGTTATTAGTTGAGCTTGGATTTATGACTGAAATAGATGAAATTCGCATTTTTACACACAAATATCTATAAGGCCGGAAGAGTCTTAAAAATAGAAAATAGGTTATAAGTAGAATTTGCAGAGTAACGGTGAGCATTTTTTTAAATGATACGATATCCAACAAGTGAATCATTAAATCTGTTCTTACCAGGAATGTTATCAAAGATTCTATTGTTCTTACTGATAATTGATGAAGATATAACCAATTGTAATAATTAGTTTTATAATCATTTTAAACTAAATCATTCAAAAAACTTCATAGATCTTGATTTTTCGTGAAGTTAGGTTAAGTTAGTTAAGCCGCCATATCACACAAGGGATATACTGTATCTGGTGGCGGCCACTTGTAGAGCCCATTACAGGCTGGCCAGCACTCATGATAGGGTCACCCGGAAGGTTGAAAAATGGGGTTCAACGAGCCGGGCCCGGACTCCTCCTGAAAAACTAGAGGTAAGGGACCCGGATCCTCCAGGGTGATAAGCCATAGCTTTACCATGCGGCCATCCGGCCGACCACTGCACATTAGACATTTGTCGTTAGAGAAGAAACTTGAAGTTATAAAATGTTACGAGAATGGCGCTTCGTTTGTTAAAATAGCATGTGAAAATTCAACGAATCGATCCTAATGTTTTCTACAGTTCTTATATCAGTTTAAAATGATTATTTTTATTATTTAGTTAATAAAAATAAATATATATATTTTCATTTTTAAACATTTTTATTATCCTAAATCTTTGTGATAAACAAATTAAATTAAAATCCATTATAAATAGACTTCGAACAACACGGTTTTGCATAGCGCGGATTCTTCTTGGAACCAATTAACCGCGCTATACAAGGTATTCCTGTATATTAAAACATTTTTGCTCTTATTTTATTATCAAGTTAATTGATAACGTTTTAACTGTTCATATGTTATTTCGTTCATACAGCTTACTTTAAAATATTTTTTTTAAATTTAACATTTTAAAGCTGTTAGTTATTGCATGTTGTATATCCTTTTGTATGCGGTGCTGTTTGAGGTGTTATGAAAATTTCAACACAGTCAGATCAAAAATAAATGGGGAAGTGGGAGCCTTTCCCCATAAAGACTTCTACATATTTCATTGTTTAACCGTTTTTGACCAAATTTGAAATAGTGTGTAGGTATATCCTAACTCATTAGAATCTTTTGAAAATTTTGGTTGGGGGGTTTGAATTGAGTTAAAATTAAAATGGGTTTGGGTTAAAATTAAGAGATGTGGAAGAGAATAATTCTTTTCTCTAGAAATGTCTCTATAGATCAAATCGTCTAACTCAGTGGCCCCCAACGTGGGGCGCATGCCCCATAAAGGGGCAATTTGATTTTTAAGGGGGCAATTCGAGAATGAGTTATTAACAATGAATTTTTTGCATTTCGTGTGGTTCTAGGGGTTCATATATAATATATAAATATATATTGTGACATACACATTTTGAAAATTAAAATCAGAATGTACATGGTGGTTTTGAAACTTTATTCGTTGTTTTTTCATATCACTTCATATTATTATTATTTTTTAACAATTTTTTAGTGATTTCTTCCTCAGTAATTCAACTGTTCTTTCATTTTTTTATTTTTCTCTTTCATGGATGCCATGTTCTTTGGAAGCTAGTTTAGACCAATTTAATGGATTTTTAGGCTTCCTCCACATGAATAGGATTTCACTTTTTGAATAATAAAAATTATAGTCATAGGGGCATCTGGATATTAGAGATGCATAGGCGGGCATGGCCAAAAAAATTTGAAAACCACTGGTCTAACTAATTTCGAACAAATCTGGAATGTAAATATTTCTTATGTTATTTAAGACTTTCTGAAAAATGCCGCCTAATGGTTCCAAAATAAAGAGTACGAGGTCCTTTAATCGTGAACTCTTCTACCGGTTGCATCAATCAACCGATTTCGACCAAATCTGATATATGTAATAGGCCTATATATTAATTATTTCACTTAATGTTTCCTAACAATTTCGATTCATTTGGACTAAAAATAAAATAGGTATTTAATGATGAATTAAAATATTATCGTTTAAATGTCTCTCTTATAATAGCAGTTTTCATTTATCAAAAACATCTAATATATAAAAAATAATCCAAGTACAGTACGAAGAAATTGAGATGTAAATCATTTGATAGCAATTTAGATAGTTGACGATTTATGAAAATAAACAAATAACGCCAACTAAAATAACTTCTAAATTGTAATAAATATCCCGATTTTTCTGTATTTTACTTGTTCTCTTTTTTTTACATATTGTATGTTTTTGATTGGATTAATATTATACTATAAGCATCAATGATTATAAAGATGAATAACAGCGAAGATGCTATTTTGTTTCCATTTAGATCAGTTGAAAGTTTGAAGATGTATCGATATATCTTTCTAAGTTTGTTATTGTAAGGTCAAACATGTATGACTCGTTCCACGAATGTCTGAAATAAGAAAAATTACAAGTCAATATTTCTATTTTTGTATAGACAAGTCGTCGGATCGTCGAACTTAAAGACGCGACTGTCTTCTAAAATTACTGCTTATCAACTGGTTTGCATTTCAATAAATTTGTGTTTTTAATCAAGTACAACTTGTCCATATATAGTAGGAACTTTGAACTAACTAGACTGTCTCTTGAGACAGTAATTTATGATGCTTCTTACAGCTCCAACACCTACTCAAATTTTTGCTATCATCTTTCAAAACTCAAACTGCGTAAATCGTAGTAAATATACTGTAGTTATAAATAAAATCAAAGAATTATTTTTTGTTTGTGATGTAAATCCTTGGAATGTAATAGAAGAATAGGCCCTAATTTTAATTATATTTGGAAACTAAATTCTAAATTGTAACTCATTCAAATTTAGTTTCAAAATTAAAATTTAATTATTTATATAGTATACTGTATTAATATTTAGACTAGTAATGATAAGTTCTTGACTGTTCACAGGTTCATATCCTTCAAATTGAATGGAGGTATAACACCTGCAAAATAATCTAATCTTCGATATAAAACATATTTGCATGAACTGGTATATAATGTAAAGGTACAAGGTTAATTAATAGCTGTGTACCTTCAAACATTTAAAAATGGCTGACATTCAAAATTATGACATTTTTTTCCTAATAACTTTTCAGATATTTAATAAATTTTATGGAATTCAATAAGAGTTTAGTTCCAATTAGTTTTTATGAATTTTCGCAAGAATGTTATAGTAGCCTTTGACGTCAGAATAAGTTTGAAGTTGAATCAATCAGTAACATTCAAAAATGGAGGATATTAAACTTTTAAAATTATTCTAATAATTTTTACAGGATATTGTTATCTCAGCAGACATCACCTAATTAGGAATGCTGATAGTCCCAAATTGTACAAGATGTCAAAGAGGAGATGAAACTCCTCTTCATACATTACGTGAATGTGTAGTCCTTTCAAGGTTAAGATATACTCTTCTAGAGTTGCATTTTCCTGCACTCCTAGATCATCTTTTCACAGTCCCATTGAAGAAGCTATTGTCTTTCATATGGAAGACAGGACTTCTTATGGGATGATCTTATTAGGAATGCATAACAGATCAATGGTTGGTCGCAGTGCTAGGGCTGCTTAAATCCTCCCTTTTCTACAATCATCAATCGTAATAATTTATCTAATTATTTTTATGAAATTCAGAAAGATCATGCTATTGAAGATTAATTCCAAATATTAGGAATGACTGAAAATCGTATAATACAAAAATATTTAAAATAATATCTCAAAATCTAAATTTTTAATTTTTATTCTACGTTGAAACTAATTAGATCTACTAATTAAAACTGTTAAGCGAGAGAATTAAAAGTTTTAATATTTTGTTTTTAAAACTACTCGTTGGCGAAATAATTATAATTAATCATTTAAATCGTAATTAATTGCGCGTATTTCCTTCTATAGATCTTGCTGAGAGCCATTTAATAGACAATACATATTGAAAGCAATTGAAAGAGCCGTCACTAAACATTCAAATCAGCTACATTCCGTACTGTTTACAAAAATAGCTGTTTATATAAGAGAATGAAATTTGGAAAAACTCAGATACATTCTCTAAGTGAAGTAAAGAAACTAAATTAATTTATTATCTGAATTAACGATATTTTATTATGTTTATGAATTACATACAATAGTCAAAAATATATAAAATGCTGTATATAATTGTTAAAAATATTTAAGGCAGTGGAGCTGGCCACGAGTTTGATTTGCCTGCTATAGGTTATATCAAAAACTTAATTTTATATTATGTAAATAAATTGATTTCGTTTCATTTACATATGAAAATTCATATAATACACTTTGCATCAAATATTATACCAGGTGAAGAAAAAAATTCGTCGTAAAATTTCGTGTACTGATAGGGGACCTCGAAACAAGTCAAAAATTGAACATATGGTCTAAATGGCACTGTCTTCGAGTTATAACCCTTCAAAGCTAGCCAATCACCATCGAGTACACAAAGCGTCACGACGCGTCGCTCGCTTATTTATTACCCGGTAGTAAATAGGAGAGCAATGCAATGCGACGCGTAAGTTTTTCTTCACCCTGTATAGTACAGTATTTAAAAAATATTCGAATGGATCGCGTAAAGCAATCACAGCACCTGAAAACTCCGTGATAACCCCAAACTCATTCATTTCTTTAGGACTTCCGTTCCGGCTCAGCTATTGATCCCTAGTACTGAAATCCATCGCGTCATCAGCCCTTGATGGGCTCTTAACTAACCGAACCACACATATTTCCCAAGCAGATTCAGAAGCGTTAAATCTTAAAATAAAAAATAAACTATATAGAAATTTTCATACAATAATTAGTTTCAGTGAATATAATATTTAGGATTCTTTCAAGAATTTAAATAAAATAATTATACATCTTATTATTTTACTAAATGATATCATTTCATAACTATATCTACCAGTGATATTTTGCCTATATGCCGTTAAGCTTTCCAAAATAAAAATATAAATAATGTAGTACATAGTTGACATTTTTCACAAAAAAATAATAAAATATTTTAAAATTAATACTTTAATACATTATTTATTGTTAATAATTGTATTTTATTAAATCTTTTTTTTTCCATTTTATTATAAAAAAAGTCGATGAAAAGCAACTTTTAAAATGTTTCTTTGATTAAAAATAATAAATTATAGTGTTATAGTTATGCCATAAGCCAATTGCAGGATATAAAACTTATATCATTGTTTGAAAATTAAATATACTTGCGTTTATTATTTGTATATCGTGATAAATATACTATGTAGATACAGTAATCTTCCGGTAAAAACAAATGGAAACAAGACATGAAACGAGTTTGATGAAATCTAAAATTATTAAAGGGCATCGTTAATATCAGAACCGGATAAAGAATTGTTAACAATGATCTTTTCCATCCAAATTTCGTTCCTTCGATTGAAAATCTTTAAAGGTGGATCGTAGACAGCAAGGAAGTAATGACTTGTATCGACTATATCTTCTTTCTTTAATAATATCGATAATTTATAAGCTTGATCGATCCAATTCGTTTCGGACGGATATCCTCCAAATTTTCTAAAACATTTTAGAAAAATTAATTGATGTAAAATTAAAATTTTTAAATCAAAATAAATATATTCACCTGACGACGTAACGCTTGGCTGGTTCTCTTTCGCAATACAAATCTTGGTCAGTAGGTAATGGTGGATCATCCTTTAGAGAGGAAGGAATCAGGAAAGACATGGTGAAAGTTGGTCGACAGGTACCAATATAAGGAGTAATTCGAGTTCGAACAGGAGTTGTTGTGTTAATAAACAAACCTATAAAATATATATTTGTCAGGGTTGCAAAATAAATGTCACATTTATGAAGTTATTTTTTTTCATACCTTTAACGTTTCTTTCATCAAAATAATAAAAGAGTTTTCGATACATTCTAATCATGGCATCTACCAGAGATGATCCCTTCATAGATGTGCTCACCCAAACTGTTGGAGGATATTGTCGCTCCTCGTACTCCTACAGTACAATAGATTATACAATTTCATCTTAAAATATTTTTCCTTAAATTAAAAATTTGTATATTGTATATACATCGTCATAATTGAATAAAAATATTTTTATTACTTGTGTGGTTTCACTGTTTACAAGTTTATTTCATGTATTTATTACTAAAAGAACTAGTGAAAGATCCGTTAATGATGAGTGAATTCATTTCTTTTTTTCGATCAGATGAATCTTGGACTCTGATCTAAAGATCCGAAATGAAAGTCCAAATTCCAAACGGAAAGATATAGTAGAGTGTAGGATCGTGCTATATAGTACTATCTATCAATAATATGAATTAGCATAAATGAAACCATCTACTTACCGAATTATTGGCGATAACAACATAATCTACACATTCAGCACCCGACCTCTGGCAAAGTGCTTCGACGTTCACACACATCTATAATATATATGTAACATAAACGTATCAAAATTAAATAATTTCATTATTTAATAAATTAATAAAATTTATTTATACTTCAATTAAATGATTTTTCGATCATATTAATTTTAATTAGCAAAAAATTATTCAAAAATTAACACTTTGTTAAAACCAATCATTATTTTAGCATTAAAACATTCACAATAATGTACCTGCAAACACACGACAGCACCAAAAATGAATACAAAACTTGTAATCTGCATTTTTGCAGAATAATGGCAGGCCCTGATGAAAAAAAAAAAAACATAATTTAGTAAAATAACTTTACAAAATATCTATGAAACTTGCTTTCATAGATGTTAACAGATGAAAATCGATTTTTACAACGCTTATAAGAAGGATATTTATTTATAATAATTAGATTAGAAATATATATATATTTTTTAATAATAATAATCATGAAAGTGGATACTCAGCAACAATAATCATGAATTACCAGAACTAAATTTATTTATTTTGTTTTTAGGTTGCTTTCATAGATGCTAAAAATAAAATAAATAAATTTAGTTCTGGTAATTTATGATTATTGTCTGCTGAGTATCCACTTTTATGATTATTATTATTATTAAAATATATAGAAAATATAGGATATTCTAATAATAACAAATATTCTTCTAAATATATAAGTTGTAACTATATATGTACAACAATATATAACTTGTATGTATGTATGTATGTATATCTTACAGGAATATTTATGTTAGAAATATTAAATAAATGCTATATATATATATATTATAAGAATCCTTATATTTAAGGTATAGGCCTACATATTATTTAAATACAATTCAAAGCAATACAAGTTTTGATCAAGTTATCTTAACGTTCATCAAAGTTTCTGAAGCTAATCCTTATTAATTACTTAATTTTTGTCATTCGAAATTATTTCAGAATTTCAAAATTATTATTATAGATTATTTACGCCATAATATCAATAATTCAGACTAAATCATATTTTAAATAGTGTATCGTTTTGCATCTAATAATTAAATTTATTAATTAACCATTCAATAATCAAATTTTACAATTTATAACATAAGAATGTGCAATAAGCTAGCATCATTTTTAGTAAAAAATTTTTCAGTAAATTTGTGTGTGAAATTTCGACTTTTCTGTTAAGTACGGATACGGAAGAATAGGGAGGAACACTTACCTCAAAAGTTCTGATTGACTCGAGTTTGTTTGACATTGAACTCTTTATATACGGTGATCCAGCGGGATACATTCTTTTTTCCATCAAAATTACATTAGTTCTTAACTTAAGACAAGTTCACATTTTAGAATAATGCCAGACATGGACGAGGTGACCTTAGAACCGAGTTTCGGAACGAGTTTAACCAGCTTAAATATTAAATACTGTTTTCGATTTCTTGGAAGTACAATGACCTTAACATTAAATGCAATCAGGAAGTGTATTTATAATACAGTTTTTAAAACAAAATTTCGAGACACCATCTTTCTTATTCGATACGTATCGTGACGTCTGATCATCGTCTTAATCTATTAAACAATTTATATGCTAATAAACAAGCCTACCATGCATAATTTTATTTTTGAGATAATTCTAGTTCAGCTTCATGTATCAATTCAGAATCAGAGATAGAAATTAGCGAAATTCTTTAATAGAAAATTAGATAAATAAAATAATTTTATTGTAATTCATTGGAAACTGTTTCTACGAACACTAATTAAATGCAAATTATTTTTATTCGTTAAAGGAAACTTATCATAATGAATGAAAATTTCAGTAGATGAAGTTAAGATGAGGTCAAAATTGTTGAATAATAGTATTTGATATTTATCTTATATCAGTCTCTGTATATCAATCAGATAACATGCTCTTATCTTATATTTGATATCCTTCTATGTACCATATATCTAAAATTAATCATTATATCTTCAGTTGACATTAGTAGAGGATTTCATTTACGCTACTATCCAACATGTTGAGTTATTTCAAGATGGCTTGCGCCCATAGTTGTTATTAATCCAAAGGAACAAATGATAATATATAAAGTATACGCATTTAATGGTGTTTACAACGGGCTTTATTTTCATTCAATAATCGAGCCCTCTCAGCAGATACACCAACCACTACCGCTACAACTTATCTGCTCACTTAAAACCGTTGAGTCTGCTGAACGTAACCAATAGTTTCATATTGTCGGCCTGATTGGCCGCGTGGAAACGTTTCGGCTTTCCACTCTGGAGGACCCGGGTTCGAGTCTCGGGTCCCACCCCTTGAAAATATTTATCATGGGGTCCGGGCCCGGCCCGTCGATCCCCGTCCTCCACAATCCGGCTGACCCCTCCGCAGGGGTGGGCAGCCTGTGGAAGGGCTTGTTTCGCCCCGCCACTTAGTACTCTTACTGAGTGGAAAGTGGCGTCATCTGTTGACAAAAAAAAAATAGTTTCATATTTGTTTCAGTTTCCGCTTCATTCATTTTTATTCAAATTTATCAATATTTTAGTATTTGCATACAAATAAAGACTTGTAATTTAGTTAATTATTTTTATTTTGTTGTTGAAATTTGTTTTGTAAAAAATATTATATATTTAATTTATCATATATATTAATAGTCAAACGTGGCTGGCTGACTGGATGTCTCTTTTTCAGTTGAACCACTGTATCGATTTCTATATGTATGATATCGTTTGAAAGATCTAATTTTTGGATGTCTGCGACAGCCAAAATTATTTGTTGTTATTAACAGATTAAAGATTAAAAATTAAATTGAAATTGTAGTTCCTCTAAAAAGACAAAGTCTTCTGATAGCGCTGTAACATAATAATGAATGCCATTTTACGATTCCCTCAATGATGTTGGGATTCCCTATACGAGTTCGGATGATGTATTTCGTTGTTATATACAGTATTATTAGATTAAATCACAAGATTATATTTCTGCTCATTTATATGAGTGGGTAATTCGTCGTTTTATACAGTATATTAAATTAAATCATAAGATTATATTTCCGTAGTATTATATTAGATTAAATCACATGATTATATTTCCGCTCATTTATATGAGCGGGTAATTTCTAGATTAATATATATTAGATATATCGTCGCAAGAATATTAAGATATAAAAATAAAACAAAGACAGGATTATTGCAAAAAAAATTTATATAAAAAAAATTATTTAATTTTTTTGAAATACTCCTGTCTTTTTTATTATTTTTTTCTATATCTTACGGCGAAATGTCCTTGCGACGATATATTCTTGCAGAGAATTATCCTAATACCAAATCTAACTAATGGGCGCTAACCGATAGCTGGGCCGCTGTTAGGATAATGCCATAACTGAAAATATGTCCCAGACCACCCCTGCTAGTGACGGATTTGGGCACTGCCAGCAGTCCCGATTCCGTATAAGGACCCACGAATGAGACCCCAGTGACGGACGCGTCAACCACCGAATGGTATGAGATGATCCCTTCAGTCACCTTTTAAGACATGCGGGGTCGGACGTGGACATATTCTAACCCGGTATGAGATGACCCCTTCAGTCGCCTTTTAAGACATGCGGGGTCGGACGTGGACATATTCTAACCCCTTACTCAAGGGGCCTATAGCCAATCTTTTACAGTTTATGACTTTTATTTATAAATAACTCTGAGAATAATATAAGTATACATACAACAATTTTATATGTTGCAGAAATTTTTAATAATGTGCATATCAAAGTTTTTTTTATAATTAGTTATTACAGCATTATGGCATCACGTCACCCAAAAAATAATGTCGTGTTTTATACTGTACTTGTTCAAACTTGTCTCAACTTGTCTAAACATAGCATTATGAAGCTTTCATAACATTGGAAGAATGTTACTGACTCAAATGGAGAATATATACTTAATTAAATTAACAAGTGATTTATCTTTTATATCTTTACAAAAATTAATGCTGAAAACTTTCCTTTTGGGCTGACCTGATATTTTGATTGTAGATTCTCATTTTATTTGTTAATGTTACAACATATTTATCATAAGATAATGTATTGAACGCATTATTCTGTTCTTTACATTAATCTAGTTTTCAATTCAACATCCAGTTTTGTTCAATTAGCAACATAAATGATATCAAAACTGCTGATAATACTCTAAAAAAGTTTGTAATTTCCAGACTATCTATGTCTAATTAAATAATGACAGTCTGTTAAACAACTTCAATAAACGATTGATCCTAAATGATGAATAAATACAGTATTTATCCTAGTACTAAATATTTTTGACGAAAATTTCAAATTTTCAGACAGTCATAAAGATCTTCGCAATATTTTTAATTTAAATTTACGTTTTTTAAAACCTATATATTGACTTATTGTCAAGAAACTCGGATACATCTCTGATAACTTAATTTGCAAAACTCGTTTAAAAAACAAGTAACATCTAAAGTTAGTTAGCTAAGCTCGATGAATCGCTGGTATAATCGTTTCCAGTGGAGATTTATTGAAAATGATCAATATTGATTCGATATTATTCGTGTATTCTCATATTTTGAGGTAATATCTCTTATAAATTTTTATCTATCTGAATAAAATTTATATTCATTATTGGAACTTTGCAGGGAAACAAGCCTATTAAAAATGATCAATACTGGTTCAATGTGACTTTACTATCAAACGATATCTCTTATAAATATATTATCGGATTTTAATGAAATTCATGTATAATATTGATATCTGCTACTCGCAGGCGTGTCAAACTCATTTTAATTCAAGGGCCATTTAATGAGCCAGTAAGATAGCCGCGGGCCACATCACATCTTTTTTAAAATTACATTTTAGAGTAAGGATTCAGAAATATAGATAGGATAATTAAAACATTGCGTAATCAAATGAACATATTGCAAAAATATGTAATTACTACGTAATTGCTTTTAATTATGCATGTTTTTTAATTTAATTCTTCGCTATCAGCATTTAAAAGTCACAATTTCTATATAATAATAAAAGCTTTCATTAAAATTTTATAAATTCAAATATCCATAACTACTTACATTTTTCAAATAAGTTAATAACACAACAAATAAATCTTTAACAAGCCCGTTAGCCCGTCCTTCAAAGAGGATTTGTTTGGAACTTGATTATTGTATTTGGCTATCCAAAAAAAAATACAGGTTTTCATTTATGACTTTTTGTTTTTGGTAAGAAATTTCGCACAAAACGATGTAGTTCTTACAAGAAAGCACTGAGTTTGTGTCACTAATCCGAAAGCTATCTGTACGTATATGTCGGATAAGGCCAATCGAAAAAACTTGTACAACAAATTTCATTAAATAGAACAAAAGGACAGTTGAAATATTGAGGAAGAAATCACTAATTGTTAAAAAAAATAAAGATTTGTGAAGTGATATGAAAAAACAGCAAATAAAGTTTAAAAACTGCCATGTACATTTCGATTTTAATTTTAACAATGTATATGTCATAATATATACAGTTGGACCTTCATATATCGAAATTCTCCATATATCAAAGTTTTTTGTTAGTCCTGTGAAATTTCCATTGACGTTTTTTGTTAGTCCCGTGAAATTTCCATTGAAATTTGTTTCTATATATTGAAAAAATTTCTATATATCGAAATTTTTAATTTCAGAGGCGAGGGAAAAGGATAAGGTAAGGAGTCTAGATTGGGTCTGGCTAGGAAAAGCCAACAAATAAACAAAATGAATGTGTCAATTTGACTTGTAGAGGGGGTTAGTGTAAAGTTCTAGGCTTGTTTCGGTTTCTTATGTTACTTGTGTTAATTGGCTTAAAACCAAAACCAAAACTGAACAGAGAGATTTTAGTTAGTCTTTGTTCAGCTCTACTAAAACATTTTCCATGTCAAAGAGAAAATCGTTGAGTGTCGCGGAAAAAGTGGAATTGCTAAAAGATGTGGACTGTGGAATGAGAAAAAAAGATGTTGTGCAGAAATTCAGGATTCCACAATACTAAAGAATCGGGAATCTGTTTTAAAAAGTCACAAAGTTGCAGGAACTGACAGAAAATGATTAAGGACATGTAAGTACAATGACATGGACGAAACAGCGTTGAAATGGCTGAAGATGGTGAGAGATAGAAACATGCCTGTCTCAGGACCACTCAAAGGAAAAGCCAATGGAATATTCTCAGAATTTAGGACATGAGGAGTTCCAAGCAAGTTCTGGATGGTTAGACAAATTTAAGAAGATATCTCATAACATATTGTTTGTTCTCATTTTCATTTTAGTTAAGAGCGTTGGGGCCACAAATAATCACTTCGAGGGCCGCCAGTTTGACACCCCTTTGGTAGAGCATCGAATATGAAAATTGATCAAAGTCGATTCGTTATTATTGAGCATTAAGCGAATCGATTTTGATCATTTTTAACATACAAAAAGTTAGAGTCAATAAGACTCTAACTTTTAAAGACGATAAATGCTATGGAGGTAAAAATTGAATAACTGCTGTCCTTTGTGCCAATATGTCTGGAAAAGAAAAACTTAAGATTTTGCTTTATAAGTAAAGCGAAGCAGCTCAAGATGTTTTAAAGGAGTGAAGAGTGTTGATATCCTTCTATGTACCATATATCTAAAATTAATCATTATATCTTCAGTTGACATTAGTTATAAGTAAATGTTTGATATTGAGTTCATAAAACAATATGTACTGTATTGCAGTGCATAAAAAATTACCAAATATTTCCTATCATTTGATAAAAACTTAAAAACATGTAAAACAGCTGATAAAAAGCTGAAATTATTTATCTTCATTTTTTCAAAATTGATTTTTTAAATCAAAAATTTAATGTTCCGTGTACTCAAACCTTTATTTTACCACTTGATAATAAACTGATTTAGTTTTAAAATAGACAAATTTGAAATTTAAATATGTTTAACAGAAAGAAAAAGATTTTGTGTGAAATTATGAATTATAATCATAAGTTATAAAAAAAATGAGCCATATATAGTTTCTTGATTTTATTCATCCTTTCAGGGATACAATAGATATTGCACAAGGAAATGATGCAAACTCATTTTGCGACTTATTTGTGTGTTTTAATTAAAATATTTACTGGCCTTTGAAATGGTCTTTGGAATTGTGTGTTTTAATTAAAATATTTACTGGCCTTTGAAATGGTCTTTGGAATGAACTTTAAAATGTGTTATAGGCCTATAAACTTATATATAAGATTCTTTCAGATCTAATGCATTAAAATTTTAACTTAAAGAGATTATTCTAGTTTCTTCATCTCACAGCATGAACAATAACTTTTAAAATACTGTAATATACAATGAGTGATATTATTAGGCCAAATTTTTATTTTCGTTTTTGATACTTTCTATTCTAAAATACAATAAAAAGACAAATGCAGATAGATATCTCGTATGAATATCCAATTTGAAATATTCATATTATTGGAACCCACTAGAGGATTTAGCCTATTGAAAAATATCAAATCAATATTACCAATGTCGGCTACTATTAATTATAAAACAACAGAAAGTATTCCAGTAAGCTCATATATCTCGTATATTTTCTGATAAGAATGAAAAATTCACATTTTTATCATCTGTATAGAGAGCTTAGGCTTTTTTGTGGGGAAATAGGCACCTATTTCTAAAATCTGATTATGATAGCGCGCTCTGAGTCTGTTGAATGCAATTATAGTCTGCTAAGAGTTTTCTTTTCGTTTTTCAAACAATGAGAATCTTGCTATCAACGGATGGGATGCAATAAGTTTCGTTTATCTATTTTCACGCCATTATTTTTAAATTATGATGAAGACTAATTTAAGTGTAGGACCTATGTTGTATATAATAAAAACAATGAAAATGATTCGATAAAAATAAATTATT
>AYEL01058655.1:0-25335 GCA_000484575.1 Olivierus martensii
AATTAATAAAAAATTTTCATACAAATGTAAAACTTTGAACTATATTAAAATATCTAATCAGAAACCAGTTCAAAATGTATTTTATTTTATTTTATTTTTTTTTAACATTTATCATATCTTTCCATAATTTTTAGTTGGTTAATTAGCTTAATAATGCTGAAAATTTAAAAATAATTATGGTTTCTAGTACTATATGCTGTAATTAAACCTTTTTAAAATAAATCTTTGAGAAATCAGTCAAAAACATTTTTGTTATTAAAGATTTATTTATTTTAAAAAGATTTAATTACAGCATAGTGCTAGAAATCATAATTATTTTAAGATATTTTAAAAATGCTTTAAAATTTTTAAACTCTGAAAATCTTACATGGGCTATTATGGCAGCAATCATAATATTCCATGTAATAATAGATCAATTGAAAGATGAATTAAATAGACCAAGTTCATATTCTTCCTGAAAATCTAGAATGGATCCTACTATCAATCTGCCAACTCCTATTTTTTGCTATTTTTCTCACAATCTATTCAACCAATAGACTTTTAAATGGTTTTTCATTTTCTTATAGTAGAAACCTCATAATTATTTTTATTTAAATTAATGTGTGCTCTAGGAACAAATTAACTCATAATGTTGGGAACTACTGAATGTGTGATGTATTTTACCAGTTATTTTCATTATATATAAACTTTATAGATAATATTTGAAGAAAGTTTATTGAGAAATGTTAAGGAATGAATTTCAATATTTTAAAAGTATGAAAAAATTAAGTATAGCTAATTCCTGCTTTTAAGAGGTAATTCATTTTTGAAGTGAGCTTGTTCAGTAAGAATTCATAAATCAGAAATCAGTTTCCCTAATGTTAAAACCTTGAATTCCAGTCTTGACAAGGAAATTTGACCACAATAAAATATTAACAAAATCAATAGTATATGATTAAACAATGATTTGTTTATCTAAATAAATGAAATATTAGCCATTAAAATCAAATGAATTATGATGATAAATTATTTATGCCATATTAATGTTAAAGAATTATTATTCTTCATTATTATTGACCGATAAGTAGATGAATTTCTTGTATGCCAGTGATATCTTGAAATTAAGCTTAAATAATATGCAAAAAAATATGAAAATTGTGAAATCTTGCTTAATTTTCATTGAAATCTTTTGAAATTTTCAATATTTATTGCATTTTTTGTTCTCTTTTTAACAATATAAGCATTGTTTTAGAATTTTATTTTTCTCGCAACTTTTCATTACATATATGAAATTGATAAAAACATGATATTTTTTAATGAAATTTTAGCCATCCAATGAAATAGCTGATATTTTTAGATGGTGACAAATTGAACAAAATGTGCCAAGAATGAAGAAATTTGGCTAAAATTTTCAGAAATTATAAAAAAATCATAATTTTTGTTGAATGAAGTTACATTATATAATTATTAAAAAATTATATGAATTCATTGAAATATTGTCATTTTTATTAGTTTCATATTTATTAATTTGATCCTTACTTTATTTATAAAATTTTTAACAGTATTTTTTAAAATTGTTAAATTATTTAAATCTAACATATACAGAAATGATCCTTTAAATAATAGTGCTAAATTGCAGTAGAATATTAGTAACACAAATTTTTATTGGAATGTTTTCAGTTGCTGTACAACCATCATCAGAATTGCTGATGGTTGTATAGCAACTGAAAACGTTCCAATAAAAATTTTTGTGTTACTAATATTCTACTGCAATTTAGCACTATTATTTAAAGGATTATTATTGAAAAGCAGTAAGTTAAAATAGTTGTTTATATACAGGAATGGTCTCATCTTTTACATAAATTAGCTATAATACATTTTCTATTCCTATAATTGGATCACAGATATTTTTTAGTTCTGCATCCAATATCACATGCTGAAGTGCAAAGTAGGCTTGGCTGCAATTTCCTGAATAACGAATGGCTGCTGTAAAGCAATAAAAGTACCATGCCCCTTTAAATAGCTTGAGAGTATTTGTTTCATTTTTTGTGATTTTTTTTCTCAAATTTTTTGGTAAAAAAAATGAATGATTTAAGTTATATTTTAGTTTTTTTAATAGAATTAACCAATATTTTCCTGTTATCTACAATATTTTTTTAATTTTCAGCATTTTATGGCTCATTTTATGAAAAATTTATTTTATTTTTTTTTTTTCTAAAAATTTCAAAAATATCATTTATCAAATCACGTAATCAGAATAACTTTGATAGAATAAAATCAACAGGATTGGATTAAAAAAAAATTCAAATTCTATCAAGCCATTCAGATATAAACAATGTTTGTTTACATATAATTTAAAAAATATTTCGGCAACTAAAAAATTTAGGAATGGGTGTCGAAAGGATAAATTTTTGATGAATACATACAAAAAATTGATCTGCAAAAGTTGGATTAATACTAAGTTAAAGACAAGTTTTTATAGCAGGGGAGGGAAAAAAACTTGGATTATTGGATTAATAAAATCAGGATTGAAATTTCTTAACCTACTACCCATTTTATTCTATTTCCTTGACAATGCTTATTCACATTAAAGGCACTAAACGAGTTAATGCAGATGAACTATTATCTTAGGCACAATCCAGGAATAGTAATTATATAAACAATATGCTAATAAAACCAGAGGATGTACTACTATTACTACTACTATTACTATTATTCTGTTGCCATTTTGAATTTTCCATTTCAAAGCACACAATGGAATTTGTTACAAAACCATTTGAATTGTAATGTATAGTTACATATGTAGTTTGAAAAACCTTTTTATTAATATTTATTATTTATTTATTGCAAATAATGTTTATATTTTTTTAAAAAATATAGTTGATAATACTGGTAAATTTGGAAATCTGTAAACCAAGAATTATCTGTACATAATAATGTAAAGCAATATTGTGCATTAGGTGATCTTAAAACAACTACAAAGACTAAGTAAATAATTTTATAGAATGGGAATGTGTTGGCAATATATGTTAGAATTTAGCCTCTTTGAATAAAATTCTACTAATATTAAATATTATATAACATTCAAAAATAACATTTGAAATCTCAAAAAATTACTACAGTATTTTGTGATATATATAGATTTGTTAGTAAGTATATGTAATTATCAATTATTATAGTAATATTTAAATTTCTTTTGTTAATATAGAAATTTCAAAAATTTAGATTTGAAATATCTCCTGAAAATAAATACCTTCAAGTGGTATAATTATAGTAACTACCAGTATGTGAAATAAAGTATAATGCCCTTATAGAAAGTAGCTTTAATTAAGCATTACACATTATATCAATTAAATAATAAAGTTCAAGAAGCAAATAAAGCATGAAATATTTTTTAAATAAATTGTTACATGATTAGATTTGTTACTGTTATTTTAATAATCATCATGATGATAAAACACAAATTACATAAATTACTGAACAAATTTTTGTTTATAAGATAAATAACCTAATGATTAAATATTTATTATGAAGATTAGGAATCAAATATTATTTAAATCTAAATTATTTATCTTATAAACAAAAATTTGTTTATAAGATAAATAACCTAATGATTAAATATTTATTATGAAGATTAGGAATCAAAACTAGTATTTTGATGATAGTATTTCTGCAGTGTATTGTTAGCTAACAGCAATACATCTGTCAGCACTTTTTTCCTCTACCAATCTGTAACTTTTGTAGCAAGTTTCTGTAGTATGTCCTTGTTGTTGTTGATTTTTTGTAAGTAATCTGTCAATATGACACCTTATGACCTTTTGTCCCAAAACACTGATACCAACCAACCTGTAACTTTTGTAGCAAGTTTCTGTAGTATGTCCTTGTTGTTATTGATTTTTTGTAAGTAATCTGTCAATATGACACCTTATGACCTTTTGTCCCAAAACACACACACGACCTTGTTTTTGACAGCCTTCTCTTGGGTCATCCTATAGGCTGGTGCAACCACATTTGAATTCCCATTTCCATCATCAGTCTTATCTGATGAATATTCCTCATCATACATAGCTGATTCATGGATTGTTGGTGCAATTTTCTCTTGAAGATGAAGAAACCATGTCTTGAAACTCAGTTTTGCCAATCATGCACCTTCTACATTCACACTTCTAACAGGTTAAACAGGAACTGTCAAAATAGACATGCATGTTAGTAAGACAATAACCTATCATTATTTACAATTATAAATATATAGCATGCATACAACAATGAGGGTAAGAACGTTTTACCTCCCTCATACAACTGTAAAAATTAATGCACCTTAAAAGTTATTTATTAAGGCAAATTAGCAAATATGTTGTTTGCTATTTGCTAATTTACCTTCTATTAAAATTAAATTCAGATTTAAACTTTATAAATTATGAATATAAAAATTCAGCCTTTTTATCTCAAGAAGATCAAATTGAACTAATTTTATAATGAGTAACCAAAACTTACTCTTAAATTGCAATGCAGAAACATCAGTTTTTTTTATTTTCAGACATAATTTATCTTTTGCAAGTTCATCCAAATTATCACTATACTGAATAATTTTTCGGTTTCAGTTGATGAAACTGAAGCATTTCAAATATTTCAAAAATGTTTGCTTTTTTCACCATAGCATGAATTATCTTGACAGTTATTCATACTTTGGGAATAGAAATTGTTAGATTTGATTTTTATAGGTCAGGATAGAATAGTAGTTTTTTTTTCTCATTAATACAGTTAAGAGTATTATTGATATTATAGATATTTGTTAATATTATTTTATATGTTTAAATGATTTTATAAATTCTTATTAATTTAATCATATTATCAGTAAGTTTTAAATTATATCAAATATTTTCATATTTTAAAACCAATTAATTGATACTAAGTCAATTTGCTTATCAATGCAGTACTTATTACTTCAACCAAAATTAAAAAATTGCCATAGAATATTGCATTTGTTATTAATCTAATATTAACAAATTATATTGTTTTTCTTTCCTAATATTTGTTCTGTATAGCAGAAAACTAGTATTTCTGAACTGTCAAAAAGGTAACTTGCTATGATTTTTTGAGTTTTTAGTACATGAATAAATAATTTAGACTATAGAAGATTTATAGTATAGTAAATAGTCTACCATCAAATGCATATATAATATTTCAAGAATTTATCTTTTCTAAAAGAGTATAATTAAAGGAGAAAGATTTAACTGGAAAAAGTGCTATAGTTGGATCATATCATATTTCTAGGTATGTTTGCAATGATCATCAGACATTTTTTGAAAGTACAGGACTTATATAATTAAAATGCATATTTTTTATTTTTTGAAATAATAATTTAAAAAGCTTTTTTTAATTCAAATATGAATTTTTATTTAGAATTAACAAAATAATGACAGGAACTGAATTTACATTGAATTTCTTTTCAATTAAGAAATATATGAAGATGGATCAAAAAATAAGTTTACAAGACATGGGAATTCCTCCAAAACCTTAATGGAGGAAAGTGAAATTATAGCATGAAGGCAATGTTATAATACCGTTTTTCAAGCACTTGTCAGTGTGTTATTAGCTTATTCATGCTGGATGCATAGAATGCCTCTGCTATAACATGATTTGATATCAAGGCACAAAAATGAAAATTGTTGGGAACGAATTCTCTGCTGGCTACTAGTCATATAATAGATATAATAAATAAATTTTATAATCTAATATTTGTCAGTGTGTTATTAGCTTATTCATGCTGGATGCATAGAAAACCTCTGCTATAACATGATTTGATATCAAGGCACAAAAATAAAAATTGTTGGGAATGAATTCTCTGCTGGCTACTAGTCATATAATAGATATAATAAATAAATTTTATAATCTTATAACCTGTATTTTCCTTTGGAAAGTAAGTTAAAAATACAAAATTTTTGTTTTTTAAATAAATTTTTGTACTTTATCTAAAAAAAATATAAGCTGTTAGCCCAATTAATAAATTCCAGGAATGGCTGATATTCACTAATCAACCCGGGAATTTATAAAAGCTGAAGAATAAGAATTAATGATGGGTCTAGATCAGTGTTTCTCAATCTTTTTTAGTGAATTGCCCACTTTTAGAGAAAATTGAATGCTCAACACCCCCCCAGGAAACCCACATCCATATTTTTTAGAGAAATATGTAAGAAAATAAAACAGTAATGAAGAAGTTGGGTTATTTGTATATTAATGAAATTAACAGTAAATATACAGTCATATTTAACTAAATTACATAGATGATGGGAATACGAATTAAACAAGTAACAAAAAAGTTCAATGAGAAGGATAAGCCTGATAAGTTTGTACCAGCTTGGATTGAGTCCAGCAACATACAATACTCTTTTCTGTGATCCTTGAAATGAAGGCTTTCATAATTCATGTCCATATAGATTTCGGGAATTCAAAGTTTATGCACTGAAAACTAGCTCATAGGGGAAATTGAAAAAAATAATGTTAAGTTTGTACCAGCTTGGATTGAGTCCAGCAACATGCAATACTCTCTTTTCTGTGATCCTTGAAATGAAGGCTTTCATAATTCATGTCCATATAGATTTCGGGAATTCAAAGTTTATGCACTGAAAACTAGCTCATAGGGGAAATTGAAAAAAATAATGTTCTGATTGTTTTAAAATAAAAGTATTTCGGAAAGTAAAGTTTCACTTCTGTAGTGTGTGGCATAAAATAAAAGGTTTTTTTAACATAGTTACTTGGAAAAAAACCTAATTATAAGATGAGTGTTCATAACTTCTGCTGTGGTAGATGATAACAAAAACAAAGTACATCAGATTGAGTAGTTGTAACTTATCCCAAAGACTATAAAAGGTTTTTTTAACATAGTTACTTGGAAAAAAAACCTAATTATAAGATGAGTGTTCATAACTTCTGCTGTAATAGATGATAACAAAAACAAAGTACATCAGATTGAGTAGTTGTAACTTATCCCAAAGACTAAAAGAACATAGACAGTATATTAAAAGGCTCAATCACCACAGCTTTATAAGTGCTTTAGAACACATCATCAACATCTATTAGCATGACACCAAAATTATACAACACGGCAATTACCGCGACGAACGTTATTTTGCTAAAGCACTACAAATTCAACACAGAAAAATATGAAGTTATCGTCATTACCGGAAATGCTCTCAGCTGCCTGGAAATGGTTTAATGTGCATGACAATTACCGTGATGAAGGTTATTTTGCTAAAGCACTACAAATTCAACACAGAAAAATCTGAAGTTATCGTCATTACCGGAAATGCTCTCAGCTGCCTGGAAATGGTTTAATGTGCATATCACATGATTCATGTTTATTTTTTCTGTGGTCTTTAAATTTAACAATTGAAGATGGTCCTATAATGGATTGAAAACCTTACTGCTTAATTTTTTGTTTTTCTGCTAAAAAGTGCTACTTTCGTTTTTGTTATAATTATAAGACATTAAAATTAACTTAACACTTTTGTTTCAAGTTCCAGCTCTATAAAAAAACACTGTGTATGTAAGATGTACAATAACTTTAAAAGTTTTTTTATAATTCATTCGATTTTCCATTGCCCACTGATTTTTATATCCCCCACCAATATCAATTTGAGCTTCAAATGTCCCCTTAGACCTCTCCGGTGCACACTGGGGGTGGTACTCCCATTTTGAGAACCACTAGTTTAAATAATCATTAAAACATTAAGTTTGCACCAGGAATCTAGTTCCAGCTCTATAAAAAACACTGTGTATGTAAGATGTACAATAACTTTAAAAGTTTTTTATAATTCATTCAATTTTCCATTGCCCATTGATTTTTATATCCCCCACCAATATCAATTTGAGCTTTAAATGTCCCCTTAGATTTCTCCGGTGCCCACTGGGGGTGGTACTGCCCATTTTGAGAACCACTAGTTTAAATAATCATTAAAACATTAAGTTTGCACCAGGAATTTATTACTGTTATTTAGATAAATAAAATTGTCAAATAATTTATAACAGAGAGATCATTATTTCTTTTATTTGTTTATTTATAACAGATTATAATTTCATATTAGAAATGATTTTGATAAATTTTCAAATATACAACATTCGTTTAATAAAAATATTACCATTGGAAAAAGTTCATGCTTTTGAGATTTACAGATTATTGAATTTTTGAATTTTTTCAAGAAAAGTACAAAAAATAAATTGTGAATATTATTGATATTTTAAAAATTTACTATCAGGATACCAAACACTGGAAATTTTTTATGACTTCCTAATGTTATTCTGGATGAATATATTAGAAAAATTTATCTGGATATGAAAAAGAGAATTTTTGTAATATTAATTTTGGATATTCTGGTATTTTCAAAATATTTCTTAATTATGTATTTTTATTATTAACTTAATTGTATGAATTTTATTATGAAGAATTTGAATATACTTGAACTTGGCAACTAATTTATATTAAGAGTAATTTTTAAGTTCAAACTATTTTAAGAATCTAATACAAGTAGTTCTCAACTTATAACTTCCTCGACTTATGATGGTGGTGTAATCAGTAATTCTGTAATTGATCAATGCACTTTTATGAGTTTAAGTTCCTGACCCAATGGTTTGATATATGGAAAGTACCTTTTTTTATGTCTGGTTCTTTCATTTTTGTGTTCTTTTATGTTAAGATAATGTGTAGTGTCCTAATCTTTGATTTATTGTAATAAGTTAAGGACTATCTGTAATAATAAGGAATTAAAAAGATTTTTACTGTTACATACATACATGCATGGTAAGAAAAATAAAATTATCAAGATTATGCAGTCAGATTTTTATATCAATATTTTATTCATTGAATTAGTTTTTATAATTACATAATTTTTATTGATTTATATATATTTTAGGTCAGTTCTATGGAATTAGTACAAGAAATACATCAATTGTTAATGGATCGGGAAGATACATGTCATCGAACATGTTTTTCTCTTCAGCTTGATGGGGTGACTTTAGATAATTTTGCAGAGTTGAAAAGTATTGAAGGCTTGAAAGAAGGTTCTGTAATAAAAGTTGTTGAAGGTAGGTAATTGATTTAAAAAAAAATTATATGGAATATCTAGAAACAGAGAGAATTTTTATAAAAAAAAAAATTTGTACGGATACCCTCTATTAATGATCACTCAATTTATGATAATTTGAATTTATGGTTTGGCCTTGTGATATTCCAAACTTGTCTATTTTCACAGCATACTGGCAAGAAATATTTTTCTGTTTTATTAAAAATTTGCACTCTGCCAGGCTGGATGCTTTGTGATTTAAACAGTTGATTGTCATTTTGGAGGATCCAGGTTTAATTTTGAATGTCTTTATGTTCTTGGATACAATGAATAACTGTTATAAAGAGCAATTATTCCTGGTCCTATAATACTCTGTTTAAACAGTCGATTGTCATTTTGGAGGATCCAGGTTTAATTTTGAATGTCTTTAAGTTCTTGGATACAATGAATAACTGTTATAAAGAGCAATTATTCCTGGTCCTATAATACTCGTAATAGATTCTACTTATTTCATTCCTTTACTATTAAATGAGTTATGTTATAAATTATAAATACTGTTTAAGAATACAAATACCTTGTGTGTTTATCTAGTAACTTTACTTCAGATTTGAAATAGCTATGAATATTCAGTGGGGAGGTAGTTTTTATATGTTAATATGAATTACTACTGTTGTTCATTTTTAACTTGAGTTTTTTGACCTATGATGGGATTATCAGAATGTAATTCTATAAGTAAGTAGAGGAATACTTACATATAATTGTATATAAGTTGACCTCCAAATTTCAAGAATTAAAATATGATATTTATTGAAATAGATTCTTTTTTAAATTATAAAAATACTCCAAATTCAGTTCACTGTTGGAATAAATATGATCTTAGACAAAACACCTGAGTTCTAGAGTGAAACAACACAATGCAAAGAAAAAGCAGGAAACAATTTTTTTGCATCATATCCAGGCATGCTTCTCAACAATGATTTTATTGAAGTATATATTTGGCAGAAAATAGTAATCTGGCAATTTCAAATCTCAATAAAAATATTTAATAAAATTTAAATGATAGAAAAATCAAAACAAAAAAAACGCAAAAAAAATTTTGTTGATAGGAAAGTTGACTAGTATATATATTGTTATAAAACAGTATGTGCTGATAATTTATCTGAAATCAAGCTGCAAAATAATTATCCTATATTTGTTAAATGATCATAATTATCAGAAAACACACAAATGGTTGATCAAAAATATTTGAGATTGATACATTTTTATTTAATATTAGCTAATACATAGATTAATAGCTGTCACGTTTACTCAATAAAATAGATTTGTTTACATATTTCGTATTTTTTTATTAAATATCCAATAAATGAATATCTTTGAATGTATTTAAATATGAACATTCACACATCTTGTACGTTTAATATGAGTCAAGAAGAAAAAAAATATTTGTTAGGAATAAATATAGCTAATTTCATAGCTGTCAAAGGATGTGCTATCAGTGCAAAGAAGCACAGTTTATCACTATAAATTTTTGATCCTGTTTTATTGTTGCCAATATTTAAATGCACATAAAAATAATTTATGAGCAGCCATATATATTCATGTTTTTTAATAGATTCAGGAAGATAATGATTTTTACCAGAAATAAACTTGGTGGATTGTGAAGCTGGCACTAAGGCCTCTCAATCCATCATGCATGTTAAAGTGGCTATCCTTCCCAAAAAATGAACAAACCGAATAAAACTACTGAATGGAATACAGATAGTTCAGTTCATATTTTAAATATTTAAATACAAAATCAACAAATAGAATTACATAAAACATATAGATTTAAATATAAGAACACTGCATAAATTAAAGATTGTATAATATTTTGCAAGGATTAAAGCTTAAATATAATATTTTTTAAACATAAGAAAATAATTTTACAATATAATTATTAAAATATTAATATCTATATAAAAATTATATCTATACACTTTTTAATATCCTCAGAAATGTAAGGATCCTATACCCAATCATGAGAAACCTGGTATTTATTCAATCCCTGTTTTTAACAAAGATGAGAATTGTCAACAGTGGTATATAGATAGCACTAAAAGAAATTTATCTAAGAGGCTCAAAGAGCGCATGTCAGATGTCGCTCTAGGTAGATTGACAACGGCCCTAGGCAACAAAGTTTTTGAGCAAGATGTTATGATAGATTGGGCAAATGCCAATATAATTAAAACAGTATTCGATGGCAGAGGACTCACTACATTAGAGGCCATAGAGTTGGAAAAACGAAAAAATAAACAGTGCCTTATTAATGACAATAGTCCGATAGAGCTTCCTCTATCATGATCTCAATGGTGCACTGTAAATACTTTGAATAATATATTGTTGGTTTATGAGTACCCAGGATATCTGGGTATGTTGAAGACAATGAGGATATCACTCTTGCACTCTCTACCATCCAGCATGTTAATATAACACATTTGATGTTATCTCATTAAAAAATTTTTTGTTTTCTATCTTATTTTATTTATGTTAATTCTAAACATTTATTATATACATTTATATGTTGTTGTTTATATTTTAAATTTTATTTATGTAATTTCTTGTTCTATTTTTTGAAATGATAGAATGATATATAACCGAAATGTATTTATGTTCTGTTCTAAAATAATGTTCGATAGTTAACTGTCTGTTGTTAAGAAGCATGTACTGAGGAGGGACCATATTAGGGTTCGAAAACGTTTTACAACAATAAACTTTGTTTATTCCTTGCTGATAGTGCTGTAAGAATTTTAGTTTTTAGTTAAAGCAAGTGGTTTTTTTATAAATAAGACAGAATTAATGTCTATGAATATCATTATACAGAAAGGAATATCGTAGTTATTTCTTAATTGAAAAATTTATCATCTTCAACAAGATATTAATGAATGAGTAATGGTTTATGATAGATAATAATTCAAGTTTAGACACAAAAAAATCAATTCATCACCAAGGAAGAGAGATTATTTACAAAATTCATCAATAATAAGAACAAAGTTAAAGAAGGATATATAAATGTAATTATTATTATAGTAATGATAATTATTTTAATAAATAAGTATTTAAAAAATGGTCTGACCAGAATAGAACAACTGATTGTGTGAAAATATTATGTGATGCATTACAAGAATTAAGTTAGTGAAGATTAATGGATTTTTGATTCCCTTTTTAGTTTATATGATTATAAAAAATTTATATTTTTGAACAAATTAAAATTTTCTTCTGAACAGTTTGTGATGGCCCAAATTCTATGAATTATCCTCATTTCAATAAGTAATTAACACTTATTAATTCTATTTTGATTATTAACTGGTCATTTTATCTTGTTTAGACTTTCTGTTAATTGCTAGTAAACATCATTAAAATAGAAATATTAAGTGATATTTCTGCATTTGTTGTTGTTGGTTTAAAGATTAACATCATGTTTGATATTTCTAGGGGAACTTTAGCTCATTTATATTTTATTTAACTTTAATATTCATCCTCAAATTTTACTTTATATAATATTAATGATCTATAATGTGAAATTTCAAATTTGTCATTTTAATTTTCTGTATTTTACTGATATTCTGAAAGTGCTTTAATAGAATTAATTTATTTAATATTTTGATTTTAAAAGTAAGTTTTATTTTCTCATAGTGCTTGGTTTTTATTCTTTACTTGGACTAGTTGCAGAATGTCTACAACTTTAAAATAAATAAATATATATATATTTATTTTGATAAATGTAAATTGATTTTTAACAGAACCATATACAGTAAGAGAAGCAAGGATTCATGTTCGTCATGTTAGAGATCTTTTGAAATCACTTGATCCTGCTGATGCTTATAATGGAGTTGAATGCAATTCATTATGCTTTCTTAATGCTATTACTCAAGGAGATATTTTAGGTATGTATAAAGATAAATTTTATCTTCTGAATTATATATTACTAAAATTGTCTTTCAATTTAAAATTGTCAGAAGTGAAAAAAACAAGACCAGATTCTGTTGATTGTACTCCACCTGATTATATTTTGCCTGGGTGTAAAGAACGTCTTTTGATACCTCTACAACCTCAAGTGAAAGAATGGAAGGTAAAATTAATTTAAGATTTAATTTTAAATGAACTAGATTGGAATAAAAATTTTATATTAGGTTATTGTTCTCTATTACTACTAAAATTGTTAAAATTATTTAGTGCACCAGCTTTGGCATGATGACACATAATTGTCAGTGTTTGCACATTACTGGTACAGGTGTCAAGAATGTGTCAACAGTATTTGCCTAAAATTAATTATAAATATTTTTCATCTAATATCAATAGAACTGCATTTTTTATGATTATATATATTGAAAAAACCTGCACATTAAAATTAAGCATAAAGATGGACTGCATTTTGTTTTTCTTTGTAAATATTTATTTTTTTTTTTTTTTACAAATTATAAATAATTTACCATAAATTAACAATTCCTAATATATCTCCTTTATTAACACAAATAATACAAAAACCAATGATTACAGAATGAATAATAGTTTATATAAGCTAGATTGCCAAATCTGCTAATTTTTGCAAAATCTAAAAATCTTTTATTGCTAATTTTTGTTTAATTTCAGCTATTTCCTGCATTAATTGCATATGCCATTCTTCTATCAAAATTGTTGCTCTTATTCTTTGTCGCCTTCAAATTCTCAACAATTAAGATACTAAAATTTAATCAGATTTTCAGTTTTTAATAAAATTGTGAAAATCTGATTAGTGCAATAACTATATACTAATGAGTCTTAATAACAATAAACAAATTATTATATAGATTATCTTGTTTACCATTTGAATTTCACCTTGTTTTGCTTTGTTTACTCATCTATACTGTTTATTTTCAAACTTGTAACTAAATGCTCATTTAAGTAACCATCTGAGAAGCTGATGTTGGCTTTCCTATAATTCATTCTGAAATGATTGTTGTCACATGAATGTCACAATAAGCATATTATGATATCTAATATCCATATTCAGGTAGGATTCTACTTTGACTGCCTTGTGTTTTCGCATCTGACCCTAGTGTGAAGTGTCTATGAATAGTAAGTCGCATTATACTCTTTTATTTTTTTGTTCTTGATAAAATAGATGATGACAATATCATTCACACATATATTAACATCATCGTCATCATATTATCATACAATGCATATTATAAGATAATATGATAATATTTAATGTGTGTGCATGGTGCCATGAAGAGATAAGGCAGTCAAAGTCGAATCATACCCATGTTCATATATAATTTTTGTTTATATTACTGTTAAAAATATAAATGAATATTCATAATACAGAATGTCAAAATGCGAGTTCATAAAATACCTGAAATTTTAAAAATGAAAGCAACATGATATTTTATTGTTCATTAAATAAAATTTTCAATCACTTTTAAGCAGATAATGGATTATTATTTTTATTTACTCTGATTCTTTATTTAGAGTTTAAATATTTTATAAAAATTATTTTTATGCATGAAAAATTTCATAATTCATTACCTTTCGTGGTATAATAAGTTACACCAAAAAAGAACTGCAAAAATAAAATTTTTCTCTGCAGAACTGTTTTTCTTGGATAAAGAATTATATAATAGATTGACAAATTTAACATAATATTGATAGCTTGAACTATAATAATTTCATATGCTGTTTGATAAATGCTAAAATGCCAATCTCATAAAGGATTTACTGTTGACAGAATGAATTCCTAATCAATTTAAGTTTATTAGAACACTAATTATATGGAACTAACTTGTTGATAGTGCATTTTAAAATGAAAATACCTTCAATAATCAGATTTTATTGTAAAATTAAAAAAAAATATTTCATAAATACTGTAGTATTGAATATTGCAACAATCTGATGAAAACTAATCTTCTTGATCTGTTGTGTACATATTCACAGAGATCTATATATTGCACATTTAGAATTAGTTGTTTCATATCAATGAAATTTGTAAGATTCTGTATATATAAAAACGTTTTTTTTGTTCATATGTAACTTCTAATTATTTTAATAGGGCCCACAAGCTTTAAAAGTTTTAACAAGCAGTGGTTGGAATCCACCTCCTGGAATCAGGAAATTACATGGTAATGTATTAGTTTTTTGTTTTATTTATTTATTCTTATATTATTCATATTAGAATGGAAATATATTAAATGAACTGGCATTTCACTAATACTGAATGTCATAAAGAAGAAAGATCTAGAATTAATGGAAATGCATTTTTGAAAAAGAAAATAAAAATTTCTTCAAAATTAGCAGTTATTCAAATTAGTTTTTATTTGAAATAATTTTTTTGAAAGATACACTAGATTAGAGTGATTAGTTTTTATCAAATTGCTATAGCTATCTTATATTATTTCATTAGTGCATAAATTTACAGTAGTGAAGTTATTATTGTATTGAATAGTAAATTGCTATAATGATAAAATATTGTGTGTTGTAGTTTAAATTCTATAAATAGAAATCTAAATATAAATAAATAGTTTAACAAGTCAGTAATGTATTACATGCAGAATCCAATTTTAGATCAGACTGGTTTTAGTCTATTTTCAACAAATAGTAATCAGTAAATACAATTGACTGTTTCTAATTAACTTCTAAGGAACTCTTGATTTTTTTTCATACACATTATCTGAAGTTCATTATAATTGAAATGGCATCTCCTTCAATATGGCATTTATATTCTGTTACTGATTGAAACTTTATCTTTTGTAAAAATCTTTTTGAAAATGAAATAGAAACATAAACCAATAGATATCAATTTTAATAGAATGTCAATATTTATTTATTAAAAGCTAATAAAAAGCTGTAAACAACTAATTTTCCATCATAAATTTTTTTTACCAAAATTAGTTTTCTTAATTTTATAATCATAATGGCATATTTTTTTTTTTTTTTTTTTTTTTTTTTTTTTTTTTTTTTTTTTTTTTTTTTTTTTTTTTTTGCTAAATTTTGATGCTCTGTATGGCTTCAAGTGCTAAATCTTGTATTTAACTTCTTCATTATTACAATATTTATTTTTAGATTTTAAATGAAAATTATCTATAACTAATGAAAAATAATGTTTATTTTAAATTTTATACATTTATTTTAATATATACATTAGTAAATTGTACAAAAATTGTTCATTTAAAATGCAATTTCATTGCAATTTTAAATAATTTATTCTTTGAGTGTCACTAGATTGTGATGTCTGATGTCATTAAAATTTAAAATTGAAAATCTTCCTTTTCTAACATAATTAGCTATTTTCAACATAGCAATGATATATAATTCACAAAGAAAATGGCATTTGGCAATCCCTGGATTAAACAATTTTTTCAAAGAATTATGATGATAGAATGATATTTTTCAATTTCTATTTTTGTGTTCATTAAAACCGAAGTGGAAATTCATTATAATCAAAATTATTAACATATATCGAAATATACATGAATCAGGATAAACAAAATATGTTCATTTAAAATCATGTACAGTTTGTTCCAAAAAGTTTGTCACCTGCTTTGCAGGGGCTGAACTTACCAGAAGTTGATTGGTTATAAAGTCTGTCAGTTCGAATCTGCATAGTGGAAGCTAAAAATGGACGTGTCCGTTCTGACAAAGAATAGGAGTGAGGTATACGAATGAGATGGGTCGATTACAGCACTCTGAACTAAAAAGACTAATCGCTCACTATTTCAAGCAAGGCAGACTTTCTAGTTATGAATTGAGTAAATAACACACTGTAATATCATTTTTTAAATTTTGAATATTGGTAATTATGAGGATGATATTTACAGATTTATTTTTTTAAATTCTAATATGCTAATATAAATATACCGTATTTGTTTGCAAACTTTTTGAAACGAACTGTACATAGCTATACAATTTAATAAAATTTGTAGCAGAAAGTCCACTCTGCTATAAAATCAGAAAAATCAAAATTGCAGACTGAGAAACAGAAATAGCATGTTTTCAAGTCATACTGTTTCACTGGCAAATTATGTAAATAACTTTCATTCCCTAATTATTCTTAAGACTTTATTCACTTTAGTAAAGCTCATCCAATCATTTGTCAATAATGATGACAAAAAATAAAAATTCCCTAATATTCAAATAACATAATTTCTTAATTTTGAATTTAGCACTATGTTAATTTAAATTTTATCTGCCAGGGGAAGTTTGGCTAGTTCGTTTGATTAATTCGTAAATGGTTTATCCCCTGTTATTTTGTTGTTAATATATGACATAATTTCTTTGTCATCACAATTAGCTTGATTATTAAAGCTATGTTTTCACTTATTTAGATATATCATTGTTTATTTCATATTCTGATAAATTTCTGTACTTAATTTTATTGTGATCAGATTTCCTTGTCAAGAACAGAATTTCTGGTTTTAGCTCCACTCTGCTATAAAATCAGAAAAATCAAAATTGCAGACTGAGAAACAGAAATAGCATGTTTTCAAGTCATACTGTTTCACTGGCAAATTATGTAAATAACTTTCATTCCCTAATTATTCTTAAGACTTTATTCACTTTAGTAAAGCTCATCCAATCATTTGTCAATAATGATGACAAAAAATAAAAATTCCCTAATATTCAAATAACATAATTTCTTAATTTTGAATTTAGCACTATGTTAATTTAAATTTTATCTGCCAGGGGAAGTTTGGCTAGTTCGTTTGATTAATTCGTAAATGGTTTATCCCCTGTTATTTTGTTGTTAATATATGACATAATTTCTTTGTCATCACAATTAGCTTGATTATTAAAGCTATGTTTTCACTTATTTAGATAAATCATTGTTTAATTCATATTCTGATAAATTTCTTGACCTGTACTTAATTTTATTGTGATCAGATTTCCTTGTCAAGAACAGAATTTCTGGTTTTAGCATAGTGTCTTTCGGAAACTGATTTTCAGTTTGAGTTTTTACTTTACAAATCCACTTCATGAATTAGAAGATCTTACACAAGTGTAATATCTTCTATATCATTATTTTTCACCAGACCAGAGCAGGTTTGAAACATTTGAGCGCTCTCCCACAACGTTTCCATCAGTCTGACCCCTCGGACCCTCCGAATGTCGTTGTTGCTTCTTTTCATTATTTATTCGCAAATTAAAATTCCATTCCCGCTGGTCGAACCAGTCTAAGAAAACAAGCAAAGCATGCACCACTGCTTCCATAAGAATAAAGTTATTTATTTATTTGAACTCAACAATATGTTATACAAACTTAGTAATTTTTTGTTAAGAAAAACAAAAACTATTTTACTTACAATACTTCCCGTTTGGATTAACATAAAAAATATACTTAGTAATCCACAAAAGGACACTCAGTTTGTACGAGTTCCAGTTATTCACCAACAAGTACACAAGCCACGATGATATCTCCAAAACGGGAAGCTGCAGCGCCGTCAACTGAGGGTAGCTTTATCTCCTTCTCATTTACATATTGTGATATTTTTTGATTTTTACTTACAATCATTTTAACACTAATAATAAACATATTTCCAATAATTAATTGTCGTTAAAAAAGTTCTTCATCATAACAATCGACATTAAGTCTAAACAATTTAGTCAGTTCAAATACCAATACTCTTGATTGCGTCATCCACAATGGTGACCTCCATGCTGACGAACCTACGCATCTCCAAACCAAGGTACCAATTATGTATTTTTCCTTAATATGCTTTCTGCCAACAGAAACATATTTACTTCCAACCTTTACAGGTTCATCACTGCTTTGTTATGTGGTTATTAGATGGTGCCTCATGCCAGTCATACTTTCCTGAAATCAGTTGTAAGATGGTAGCACTTACAGAAATGTGTCAAACATTGAAGGGCATAGTGTGATCAGATTTCTGCATTTAACCCCTTGAGTGCCTTTGCTGTGCATATCCTGCAAAGCAATGAGGGGATGCCCTGTTAAGGTGTGCCTTTGCTGTGGCAACACTGCAATGATCTGTAATGTGATAACACGTCAACAGTTGTTTTAAAAATTATTATGCGCTAATATATAAATTTCAAAAAGCTTTTTTAGAATTACTATATATATATATATATTACAAATTATATTTATTATTATCGAATACAATTTGAAAAAATTTTTCCATTTTAATTTTAATATGGACATGGTATGCTCGTTCAGACATCCAGCAAATTCCTTCCTGGGAAATTTCTGTTCCACCTACTAAAATCAGTACTGTCTCTTATTGGCAGGAAAAGTATATTCTGAACCAATATGAGTAAAACAGCTAATATAGCTGTTATTGTGGGATGAGGTTTGTTCTAATATTAGAATTATTTCTTAAACATGAAATATTTTGCATAATAAAACACAAAACTATTGAAATGTTGAATAAACATATATTATTAATAATCAAACGTGGCTGGCTGGATGTCCCTTTTTCGGTTGAACTACTTTCTATAAATAGAAATTTATAGAAAGTTTTCTATAAATAGGGTATCTTTAGAAAAGACTAATTTTTTGATGTCTGCGACAGCCCTAATTATTTGTAGTTATTAATAATTTAAAAATTAGAGAATAGAAATTACATTGAAATTGTAGTTCCTCTAAAAAGACAGAATTCGCAGATAACATGTTAACGTAATAATGGATGCCATTTTACGATTCCCTACACAAGTTCAGAGGTGCTTTTGTCGTTATATACAATATTATTAGATTAAATAATAAGATTATATTTCCGCTCATTTATATGAGTAATTTCTTGTATAACTTAGTGCTGAAAAATGATATTGAATATAAATTAAAATATTTTTTATAATAGAATATACATCAATTTTGAATTAATTACAGCACAAAAGTAGTACCTACTTTTGTGTGTAATTAATTTGATTATTATTAATAGTAGGATGAATTATTATACATCAGTTTTACTAAGAAAATTTACATAATGTTACAAATTTACCAAATAAATGATTTTTCATCAAAATATGGATGGAAATAATCATTGATGACTTATTTTATCCAGGATGGAAACCGTTATCAAACAGTGGTAATAATTTGAGTGGATACCAGTAGCGCATTATCTTATGGGCAAAAAGGGCAATTGCCTGGGGCCTCCATCAACAGGGGGCCCAGAAGTCCGGTAATAATTTGAGTGGATACCAGTGGCGCATTATCTTAGGGGCAAAAAGGGCAATTGCCTGGGGCCTCCATCAACAGGGGGCCCAAAAGTCCCCAAATCAATATTCTATAAACTCATTTTTGTAGTAAAAACATCGAAAATTAAATTTCTATTCCATATCTGGGATCATAGATTGCAGATGTGATGCAGGCACATGGCAACATATGAAATATAAACACCCTAGCGCAGGGCAGACGCATTGTCGTGTACAGATCAGCCCTATGCAACGATCCTATCTCATAATATATTTTCTTCGGGACCTTAGTGTGTCATTCTGCCCCCTATTCTGCTGACGAGGCTGAACATGGGCTGAAGGACTTCAGCGGCGAAATAAGTGCAGTACTAAGTACTAATCAACAATAACCAGAGCAAATGTATAATTGAATTTTATTGTTTTTATTTCAAAATCGTGGAACCAATTATTCGCACTAATCGAGGCCTACCTGTATATTCACAATTGTTTCAACATCAGTTCAGGTCGCTCTTCCTCGGGCTAATGCTTTGAATCTTACCTATTTATTCTAAAACAATGGGTTTATAACAAAAAAATAATTTATTTTCGTGGTATTGAATACAGTAAGACCCCGCTTAACGCTACTCCGTTTAACGCTGTTTCAATATAACGCGGTTTTTTCGAATTCTATATTTTTTTATTGATTCACTTTGGCGCGTTTTTTCAAACCGTTATACTTCACATAAATCCGAAATCGCACTAATTTGTTGTTTTGATAATCCTATGCCGTCTCGCGATACTTTTCATATCAGTTTTTTTTTTATTTTTGCATATTTTACGCCCCCTTTCCAATCAGGGAGATTACTAAGAGGGCGGGGCCAGTTCCAACCACGGGCTGCACCCACGGGCACGCACCCACACCCATGGAGGGGGACCGGATGGTAAAGGACGGGGATCACCGGGCCGGGCCCAGCACCCCGAAAAAAATCCGGGACCATGCTAACCCGGGTCCTCCTGCGTGGCACGCCAGCATGTTACCATTCGGCCATCCGACGGTGATCACCGGGCCGGGCCCAGCACCCCGAAAAAATCCGGGACCAGACCCATCACCGGGCCGGGCCCAGCACCCCGAAAAAAATCCGGGACCAGACCCGGGTAGCGAACCCGGGTCCTCCAGCGTGGTACGCCAACGCGTTACCACCGGCCGCCTTTCATATCAGTTCAGTGCATTACATACGAAAGTTTGCTGCGGTCACAGTTCATATTTATGATCGTTCATCAACGTTATTTTACAGTTAAAGTTTAACCAATCTATTATGGAAATTATAGATCAGTTTATATAAAATGATCCAAATGTTGATACATGTTCCAAGGCAAGACGAAGTGTCATGGATCCGATGTCTTACTATCGACAGTTGATTAATGAACGAAAGAGGAAAAGGCAAACGATTTTCCGTTAGATGATTCTTAACGAAAAAACTAAAAGTATTAAATGAGGAAGAATCTTCCTCATCACAAACAAATTATTTACTTGAATATTTTTGATTTTCATGAATGATTTATGGATACAAATCGATATTAGCAATAAAAATGTCTATAATTAATGTAATACAATAATACATGTTAGAAAATAAAAAAAAGCATAAATATTTTTTATTCATTGTCCCGTTTCACCTATTCCTATTATTTACGTGTTAAGATGACCTCGTTTAGCGCTTGGAGTTTGGAACGTATCCCCCGCGTAAAATGGGGTCGTACTGTAATATATATTTATTAAAGTATATGTATACAGATTAAATATTCACTTTATCTGAATTTAGAAATACACGAACGTTTTGTACGATTAAAGAAAATTAAAGCAAATAAATTTTATTTTTGTGAAGTATGCCGTCAAATCTTACTGTAAAAATATATCATTTTTCGCACATCAACTTGACAAATTCCTCATATTTAATCAGTCCATCATTGTCAGGGTCAGCCTCAAGGATCATCTCTTCTATTTCCTCAACAGTCAAAGGTTTCTCTCCGTATGTAGTCATGGCATGGCGGAGTTCGGCAACGCTAATAATGCCATCTCCATCTGTATCGAAGACTTTAAAGGCTTCGATAATGTCTTCTTCGTTATCCATCTTTTCCATTTTTCTAGCCATCAAATTTAAAAACTCTGTAAATTCTATAGTTCCAGTCTGATTACTGTCTACTTCTCTGATCATATCTTGTAATTCTGTAGTGGTCGGATTATGACCGAGGGACCTCAATACCGTACCCAACTCTTTAGTAGTAATATGACCGTCATTATTTTTATCGCAGATGGAAAAAGCTTCCTTATACATGATTATTTGTTCTTTCGTTAACTTATCTGTCATTTTTAATTTTCAAATGAAATCGAAATTGAGAAAATACCAGAAATGAAAATCGAAATTTTGTACGTCACAATATACCAACTGTTGAAATGATAATAATGTTAATAGTTTGTTGATTTGTAAATTATTCTCAATGTCATTAAATATGAAAAAATTAGAACTTTTTAACAATATACATCAGGGATGGGCAAACCGCGGCCCTCGGAACTACTTAATGCGGCCCTCGTAACTAATAGCCATAATGCCAAAAATTTTATCGATAAATAAAATGAATATAAAAAATATCGAAATCTGTACCATATCTTATCAATAGCAATACAGTTTATATAATTTCTATAAAAGTAATAAATAATAATTCATATGGTAAATTGTAGATATCATTACAATTTCATATTTTTTACAAAAATAGATTTTATCCACTGTTAACCAGAATGAAAGTCATTGTGTAAGAAATCGGACTCAAAATACATTCAAAATCAAATAATATCGTTTGTTTTTTTTTTTTGTTAACAGATGACGCCACTTTCCATTCAGGGATAATACTAAGTGGCGGGGCGAAACAAGCCCTTCCACAGGCTACCCACCCCTGCGGAGGGGTCAGCCGGATTGTGGAGGACGGGGATCGACGGGCCGGGCCCGGACCCCATGATAAATATTTTCAAGGGGTGGGACCCGAGACTCGAACCCGGGTCCTCCAGAGTGGAAAGCCGAAGCGTTTCCACGCGGCCAATCCGTCCAATGTCGTTTGGTTGGTCAATCACTCAATACTTTTCATAATTTCACGGTATTTGTATTTAATATTTGTGTAATTTTCTAAACAGGTATGTTTTTAATTGTTGTTTCAAATTTAAATGATTAAATTATAATTTTAATAAATAATTTAAAAGAATTTCTTCCCTGCCTAGCTTCCCCGAAAATGGCGTTTTACTTTTTTCGGATTGTCAGCGTTATTCAAACTTATGATCATATAATGGCCAATAAAAGCTGATCTACTAAGAAAATTGGCTTGATTTTAACATATCATCTTTTATGATATCTTACTCAACAAATGTAGTCCTTAGAAAAAGTTCAGGATCTTTCTATTTTGGCTACATAATTTTCTAAGAGAATTATATCATCTCAGATAGTTATTAGATGAAGGCGGAATTTTGGGAGTTTTTTTTCTATTTTTGTTTTACGCCCTTTTCCAATCAGATAGATTACTAAATGGCAGGATCAGTTCCAAACATATCTACACCCGCAGAGTGGGCCAGAGAGTGAAAGATAGGGATTATTAGGCCAGGCCCAGATTCCTGAAAAAATTTTTCACTACATGCCGGACCCTGGATGCGGCCCTAGGCTATATTTCATTGATGCGATATGGCCCTTTCTCCCAAAAGTTTGCCCACCCGATATAAATCAATACCTCGCATAGTCCGGTTAATTGGTTCCTTTTTCTTCCCAGACTAATTGAAACCGGACTATTCGAGGTACGTAACCAATGGGAAATATTTATAATTGGTTCCAAGAAATTTTCGATTTGCTCATCTCATATGTTTTTTTTTTTTAATCGTAAATTCTTACATTAATAATTATTTCATACACATTAAACATTAAAATCTTTTATAAAGATTTATAATAGAAGGGGACAGAAAGTGGATCCGAGCCTATAAAGACGAATAGATAAAGAGGGCTCGCCCAGCAAGTGAACGCATTCGCTTTCTTCAAGTCGGTCGCTCGGCGCCATTACAAACCCAGAGCGGTGCTCTGCGTAAAGGCGGATTCCCAACTTGAATTGGGCCGCCGTGGGCTGATGAGTCGCAAATGCCGATATGCCCAGTATTCGTTCCCATTCAATGATTCAATTAAGCGTTTGCAATAAACAACTGACGACATTGCACTTGAGAGGTAGGCACTATAACAAATGTTGTTCAGATCGACAACATTGCACTTGAGAGGAAGGCACTATAAACAAATGCGGTAAACAACTGACGACATTGCACTTGAGAGGAAGGCACTATAAACAAATGTTGTTCAGATAAATTTGACAACACGGAGCAGCCGGCTTGTCTCAGCTCGTCTTAGTGGCTATTCCAGTCATATATAGGTAGGGTGACCATTCGTCCCGGATTTTCCGGGACAGTCTCGGGTTAAAGCCCCGTGTCCTGTATTAATATATGTCCCGGAAAATGTCCCGAATTAGATAATTCATCATATCATATAAATATTATAATATTCGATTATATTTTATTCGCGCGTCTCTGCGTACATGACTGTATGAATGCATTCACTCATCTACGCGCCTGCTTATGTTTACAGTCACCACACACACATCATCAGAATCACTCATCACAATCACACACAGTTTAAGATTAAAGCAGCACTTGCAAGTGTAGTTGTCAGTTGTTGGTTATTCTATTGAAACGCATATACAGGTATGCCTCGATTAGTGCGAGTTCGAATAATGCGATTTCGATTAGTGCGACTTATAAAATTGATACCGTTTTCAGTGAGTGCGAACAAATATTCGATTAATGCGAGTTGTAAGCATAGACCAGTCTTACTAACAAAGCTCTGTCTCCTTTTATGATGTCAATTAACAAATTAACTTTAATTTTCGGTTCGTAAAACCGGACGAGGAGCAGTCCAAGAACAGTCACTTCGCTTTGAAGGGGTGAAACATCAGAAAGATGGGTTTTTGCCGTTGTTTAGCATTACTGTACTATTATTTAGCTTTGCTATCGTATACATAGAGTATAGTACAGAATTTTCTCTTTTAAAAAGTATCGAAATGGATAAAAGGAAGAACACTTTTG
>AYEL01058656.1:0-15201 GCA_000484575.1 Olivierus martensii
GATAATCGATATAATGCCGAAGAATTTATTCTACATGTTTTAATTTTTGTTTCATTTAAATTCTAACTTCACAGAAATTTTACTGTTTTGATTAAAATGTGTACCAATCAGTGTTTGCATTTTGCAATTTTTGATTGTAATTAAATAAATAAATAAAATAAAATAAAAAATAAATAAGTTTGGCGCGCTTTATAAAGAGCAAATTCTGATATAAAATGGTGTAAATCAATTTCATCCAATAATTTATGCTCTATCGCTATAATTCATAGATTTGCTAGGTGTTCTTTTTGCATTTGTTGCTCTTAAATAGTTTTTGATTATCTTCAATTTGGAAAAAGAACGTTGGCCAGTTGCTACAGGAACAGGCAGAGTTAAAACCATCCTAAGTGCGAGAAATAAATTAGGGAATGTGCCTCGAAGATTGTTTTTAAAAATATATTGAAGCACGTTATATGGATTTGAACCAATGCTTTCTGCTTTTATGTGTATAATTACTGATAAAATTTCATGAAATAAATCCTGTCCATCAATATCGATAGCATCAAAACTCAAGTGAGACACTTTCCAGATAGTATTTCTCTCAGAGGGACACGTACCCTTACATACATTTTTATCACGAAAATAAAGATTCGAAGTGATTTTTACACATTTTTTCTTGTTCTGATAACTATGAGAGATTATCTGTGATCTGTTGACTAAGTAAGTCTTTATAAAAATTGACAAAATTCATTCCTAAATTTTTCAAGTTGCAGAAATATATTTTTAAATTACATTTTTATAAACATTGTTTTGAATTGAAACGATCGATTGAATTTCAATTTTTTTATCCCATCTTGTCAATTTTGTAGTTTAATATATGAAAGCAATTCTAGTTTGGGATAAAATAATTGATATTTTTAAAATTTAAGTAAAAATCGATGTTCTTTATATTTATTGACTATTGTGATTTATAATAAATGTTGCAGATAACGGCAAGATATCGGGTAATTTTCTTAAGATAAACAAATATATGTTAATCGTTCGTTTTTTGTTATATTTTCACCAAATATTAGGCGAAAATCGCGAAAAACGAAACGTAAATACCATTGGACCATTTAAATGGGCATTGCGCTTTTATTGTTTTACAGCAGCCACCCCCTACGCAAGAAATTGCAGCCAAGCAGAATTTACTTCACAGTATATTGTATTGGGTGTTAGTATGTTCCTCAATGATCTATATAACGATCTATATGTATGTTCCTACAATAAACTGTATTCAGTCTAATTAGAGTAACAAAGAAAATTATAGCGGTTGATGTATAAGATGATATCATATCCGTACATTTTACGATCCACAGTATATTGTATTGGGTGTTAGTATGTTCCTCAACGATCTATATAGGATACATCGATGGTGTTCCTACAATAAACTGTATTCAGTCTAATTACAGTTAACAAAGAAAATTATAGCGGTTGATGTATAAGATGATATCATATCCGTACATTTTACGATTTTTAAATATAAATTAAAAAATTTATAAGAAATATTGCTAAAAGTTGTATGAGTAATGTAAGAGCAAGCAATTCAATAAATATTTCATTAAATTTATATATAAGTTTTTAATTATTATATGACGTAACTTCATTCAACAAAAGTTACGTAAATTTTGGTTTTTTTATAAATAATTTTTGAAAATTTCGACCGAATTTCTTCATTCATGGATGGTTTACTTTAGAGAAGATATAATTATCTAAAAATTTTAACAATTTCATTGGATGGCTAAGACTTCATATAAAAATAATTGTATTTTCGTCGTCATCTATACGGAACGAAAAGTTCCAGAAAAAAAATACAAAAAAATGTTGAAACTGTTAGATAGAGAATAAAAATCGATATACATTTCGAAAACTTGAAATATTCTGAAGAAAATTAAGCGAAATATGATAATTTTAAAATTTGCATATTAATTTGCCTTAATTTCAATTATTCGTTGGCATGCGATTATAAGCGGAAATCGAAATCTACAGCATTCAAGGGACTAATTAGCATGACTAATTAGCTCCTTCAACTATTGGCTTCGAGATGCAACTTAACTATTTCTTATTGAGATGCCATTTAACTATTGCTTCGAGATAGTATTTAACTATTAGCTTCGAGATGCCATTTAACTGTTAACTTCGAGATGCCATTTAACTGTTAACTTCGAGGTGCCATTTACCTATCAGCTTCGAGATGCCATTTAGCTATTAGCTTCGATATACTATTTGACTATTGCTTCGAGATGACAATTAATTATTAGCTTTGAGATACCATTTAACTATTGCTTCGAGATGACATTTAACTATTAGCTTCGAGATGCCATTTATACTATTGGTTTCGAGTGTCATTTCGCTGACAAAATTAAATGAAATATTTTAAATTCCTGCAGTCATAATAGTTAAGTAATTGATTCAAATTTGTACTTATTTTTTTCCTCACCGGTGCACTATATATTATTTAATCACGTGATTATGGCCAATTTGACCATCTGCATTTTCTTAATCTGTGTATCGCACCAATGCGGTTTTGTTTTCGTTATTCTGGACTTTAACCGTGACCTTCATTTAAAATACCACTAACATGCTTGACTAAAATCTAATATTTCACAATCAAGTTTTTATCCAATAAATTGGTGATATAATTAATAAACCACTTTATTAATGGTTATCTCTTTCGTATTATTAGTCATGCAAGGAAATCAAATTCATTCAGTTTGTACTAAAATATTATATTTTTTAAATCTATAATTTTCCTTGAAGTATATACATCTACAATAGGATTATATAACTTCTCGTCATTAGACTCTTCCTCAATTGTTAAGATCATTATTGATATGTTATCTTCCTCCAGTGTGTAAGTCAAATTCAATATTAATTTCATGAAGTATTTTTGATACTTTTAGAATAAATGAATCTAATGTGAGAGAAAGTAATAATTTTTTTAAATAACTAATTTATTCAATATATATTATACGGTAATTAATCATAGTAATAATAATATACAATTGGCGAAATAGTAGATTTTCTGCTGGTGGAAGACGTGTCGCGTCGCATGAGGCAGCGCGGCTTGTTCCACCAGGCTTTTTTAATGAATATATATGGAGTATTAACTAATACGAATTTTTAAACCAAAGATTCGTATTAGTCGATCTCTACATCGTATTTCGGGGAAGCATATAGATATTTCTTAAAAAATCTCTGTTGTATAGGCGACCGCGCTAATTGTTGCAACGCGACACGTCTTCCACTAACACTACGATTTAGCCATTTCAATAAATATTCAAGAGTAGAATAATTATTAATATGATGACATAATCATGAAAATGCATTAATATTTAAAATTTTAAAATTTCCGTAGCATTATTAGTGATAATATAAACTGAAAATTTTTCCAATAATGAAAAAATAAAAATAAATAATAATTTTAGAAAGTACATGACTGATAGTTTGAATACTTGAAGCGATTACTAAAGAAAATTTTATCAGATTTAACAAAAATTAAATCGATAGTTACCTCTACAACTGTCATCGATAGCATTAACACTCTTGTGACTTAAATTATCTCATTTATTTAGTGTTTATATAAAAATGCAACAAATAGTCATTTTTAATCGCAGTTGCTTACCTGATATTGCCATCTTAACTTTTAACTTGACCCTGTGTTATACAAAAGTAAGTTACTTTTCCTCCTTTAATATTATTATTATCAGATAAAATATTTGCGTCATATCTCCGTCATTATGCTAATGCATTCTATATGGAAATTTTTCCTTTCTTTGTGATATTTGGTAAGGAAAATAACCCCCAAAATGGTGGTATCCAGTATTTGTCTTGACAAAAATGGCTCTTTTCTATTAAAAAGGAAATTTTTTATTTACTAATATCTTGTTGAATGAGTAATAAATTATTCTAAAGTTTTTTATTTATCAGTCATCTTTATATCGTTCATAAATATTTATTAATTGTAAGTAGTTTCTAAAATACTATAACTCTCTAATAGTAGGCTATCAAGTTACTATTATAGTTATAATATCGTTGATACTATAATCACAGTGGATTTGCGTTTTTACGAACCTCCTATTTACAAACTACAAGGTTTTTACGAACTATGTAGTTGGTTCTATATATTAGCGTTGATACTATAATCACAGTGGATTCGCGTTTTTACGAACCTCCTATTTACAAACTACAAGGTTTTTACGAACTATGTAGTTGGTTCCAAAACGTTCCTAATGTTAATTAATGCCATTCCTGTTTACGAACTTTCGATTTTGCGAACTCTTGGGGGTCAGTACGAGTTCGTAAAATCGAGAGTATACTGTATAATATATAACCTTATTACTTTGGTTTACCATTCCTATTTACGAACTTTCGATATTGCGAACTCTTTTGGGGGACAGTACGAGTTCGTAAAATCGAGAGTATACTGTATAATATATAACCTTATTACTTTGGTTTTGTTTATTTCTAAATGAAATTGACGCCCAAAATCGCAGTAACCAGTATTTGTCTTAAAAAATGTATTTAACAACTATCTATATACAGTGGACTCTGGATTTTACGAGATAAATACTGTATATATATATATATGTGTGTGAAATGAAAAGTTCGTTTGTCTGTTCCGCATAAGTACATATTGGTTTAACTTATCGGGACCAAACTTTTTTATATATATATGTGAGTGTGTGTGAAATGAAATGTTCGTTTGTCTGTTCCGCATAAGTACATATTGGTTTAACTTATCGGGACCAAACTTTTCAGGATGACATATTACATAAAATGGCTTGATCAAAATTTGGTGTTATCATATAAAGTACGTATTTATATCCTTCTCTTGTTGATGTTACAAAACAATAGTAGGGATGATGTCATTATCTCAGAAGCATGACATATCCACAACATATCAATGAGCGACGTCACAAATTCATCAGCGCGTGGCATCATTATGATGTAACGAATATGACGTCGAAAATGTTCGTCCTAGCAACTTAAGTGTCAGAATATAATCACTGTGTGACGTCACAACAGTTCCGACACATGAAATAGATGATGTCATTCAGGCGAAATATTATATCGCCTGAATGACATCATCATTGAATCGAAGAAAATTCCCGGGAATATCATAGTATTAGGTGTTTTATTTTATAATGAAAAAACATATCGTCTGATTTTCTCCTGTTGTTCTGTCTTAGTAAACAAATAATGACGTCACAAAACAGCATCAATAAATGACATCATTATCATTTCACGTCATCCCAACGATAACAGAATGGTAATATTTATGCTGAATAATTCAACTTTAATGAAGCTTAAGGCTAACATAATATGATGATGAACTTCAGTCAACACGTTAATTTTTGATTCATATACTGTTGATATGAACATTATAAAGAGCCAATGGATTTTGAAATTCTTTAATAATATATTTATTAAAGGTTTCAAAATACTTTAATAAATATATTATTATAATTATATTTCTAATAAACAATACATTAAATAACACATGGTGAGGCGGACCACCAACAAATCAACCGAGGACCGCGGTTTGCGCATTGCTGCTGTAAAGCATTACCAAATTTTTCCATTAATTATACGTAAGTAATGGAAAAAATTTATGGAGTAGTTTAGTGCTGGTTATCAATACCAAGCAATACTGCATAATTAATGTACTTATTAATTTTGTTTCTTTATATTTATTTTCTGCATCACGCAATATTCTATTAAATCTACAAAAGTTTCCTTTTAGGTGCATCTTTCTATATGTTTCTATAAGTATTTTAAGTAATAAGTATTCATGCACCTTAACATTCAACTTGATTAAAGGCAGCATTGTAAAATTATTTGCAATAGAAAATTATTTGCGAAAGTAAGAGAAACTTATCTTTTCTCCATGAAAACACTTTTTGTACAGAACAATTATAATTTTATTTAATTAAATAAATTATAATTGTTCTGTACAAAAAGTAAAACTTAACGTTTAGAAGAGTTGAGCAATAATATATTCTTTTATAAGGATGCAAATTTCTGACTGTTTGTTGCATTTATACAGATCCCAATTATAATCAGTATTCTCTTAAAAAAATATCTTCTATAATCATGTTGGATACTGTGATATTATTGTTTTTTTTTTTTTTTTTTTTTTTTTTTTTTTTTTTTTTTTTTTTTTTTTTTTTTTTTTTTTTTTCTTTTATGTATATCAAATCGTAACTGGGAATAACCCAGATTTACAATAAACTTGTGCTCAAATTTTCATTATTATAATTATCTACAAATAATTATTAACCAAAGGGATATACAATTTAACATGCAATTTAACACATATTTACTTTATATAATTATCTACTTCAATTTTTTAAAACATTCAACAAAAAATATAATTCTGCGATTGATGATTTTATAAAATACTGTAAAATAATATGATATTTTTTTCAAAATATAAGTAAATTTTTATATTCACTTGGAAACTGTATTTTAATTCTGATATATGTCGAGAATATAAATAGTTATATAATAAAAGGAAAACTGCCTATACCATGCAGTCGTACCAGTTATTAGTTTTGATTAATTCCTATTCATTTTCTGCATCACGCAAAAATGTATTCAATCTACAAAAGTTTCCTTTACATATATATTTCCAGGTATTTCAATAATTATTTTAATTATTCTGAAAATTCTTTCAGTTTCCCAATAAATGCACTGTTTCATAAATATAAATTCAATATATTATTTAAAAAAATCAGTAGTTCAAAATAAAATAATCTGCAATATTCCAGATGCAAAATTTTGGATTCTTTACAAAATTATATTTGAAATTATTTTATTGGTACTATGATATGGGTTCTTATAAATTTAAACAGCTCATGAAAACATAAATTCTCTTAAGTCTAACATAATATGATCAGGAATTTCAATCAACACGTTAATTTTTGATTCATATGCTGTTGGTATGAACGTTATTTATGTATTCGAAATTTTGGTAACAAAACTTAAGTAGCCTATATAAAGAAAATAATTCATGATGCAAACATTTTTTAAACAAATATGTATTTATAAAAACGCAAAGAGAACATGTCAAATGTATAATAGAAAATTACGACAGCTCATCTCTGTTGTAGATTGTCAGTGGATAAATCAATTAAGAATTTTTTAATATTTTTTCCTTATTGACTAAAGATTATTAGATTATTTTAGATTACTTCCTTATTGACTAAACAAAGTTATTTTATTGAAGTTGCCACCAAAACTATATAGTCGTTTTTATTTAATTATTAAATAAAATTTAAAATTAATCACCCTGTTTTCTAATTAAAAATGTTTTTGTTATATCAAAATCGAATAAGATATCTGAAACTATAATTATATGAATTTTATTCAAAATGAGACTATTTCAAGGTAATGTATATTGATTTGACATTTCCGGATAGAATATAAAAATTTATTTGTTTTTGTAAAAACGACTTTCGTTCACACTATAATTAACCTTAGTGTTCTAATTAAAAAAATTAAGTTATCAGTTTAATTTTAGGAAAAGAATCACCTTGAATTATACGACTAAGGGAAGAAAAGATATATATAAACAATATAAAAGTACCATATTAATTTATGCTGTGAAATTTCAACCGTTGATAATATGATATCACCTTTCTTATACTGAATGATGATTGTTGCGAAGCTGACCTTATCTCTGTTGACATATTGCTAAATAATTTGTAAAAATTTATTAATCTACTAATTTTCTGTAAGGATACTGGCAATCCGTAAATTCTATCGAATATCTTGTAGCCATAGTGGATACGGTTGAATTAATACAAATTGAATAAATAAATAAAAAATCAAACCAGTTTTTGAAAATATTTTCTTTCCAAGTAAGTTATATAAAAATATATTGTGAAAATTTTATAAATAAATTAATGATAAATAATTTTGCTTATCATAAAGTCCAAATTGATTATAATTAGTGTTCCATTTGGTCTGATTATGACTTATTAATCTATAAATAAACGATGTAATTTATATATATTTCATCACATATCAGTGTGATGTTTATTGTACGAATCTTGATTTCTTCTACTTCTCTCTCCTACTTAAGTCAATTAGGATAAAAAAAACATTATCTACGCTCACCATTTCCTACTACTAAACAAATCTTGCACCTACATAGCAAAAATCAGAATGAAAAATTTATCCTAAAACATTTGTATACTAATTAATAAAGGATGTAAAAGCAGAGGCGTTATTTATGAAGTGTGGTGTTCTATATTAAGAAATTCTCTATTCCTTAGATTATATTTTGGAACATTTATAGGTATATGTATAATATTGGATTCTGTATTAATCAGCATTTAGGCCATTTTCTAATCACTGCTTGTTTATTAAAGATTGCAACTTTGAAACTTATAATATCTTATATTTCTTTCATAGTAGTATCGTTTGATATATTTGGCAATCTTGACATAGAGATAACTTCGTCGTCTGAAGTAATTTCAAGTATTTTCTGCAAGTAAACAGGAGCTATTACGTAAATTTATAAACCGTAAAATACTTTAGCCATAATAAAGTCATGGAATAGTGTATATATAACAATCGGATTATTTACTGCACTTAAATATTGCCAAATAGAGCTTAATCCTACATGAATTTGTTTAATAAAAGTCCGAGTGTGATTTTTGAAAGATAATCCACAATCAATAATAATTCCCAAATCTCTGTTGTAATTTATAATGACGTTATTAGATGATATAAACTGAATGAAGAAACCCTCTTGTTTAATATAAACTTCATAAATTTAGATTTTTTTCATTCAATTTTAAATTATTATTCTCGCTTTTCTTGTATTATCTTTGTATCGCTCATTAAATATGCGTGTCTGTATTGATAACTATTGATATTTGATAGTCATTTGCATAATCAGAATTAATGAATTATATTTATTAAAAATAGAGTTAACATATACTGCAAAAGGGAAGTGAGCTTAAAGCTGACCTTTGAAGTAAGCCTTTTGTAATTTATACTGGTTTAATTATAATTAAATAATTAAATAATCTAATCACTAATGTATTCATCTAAATCAATTTCATTCATATTAAATAAGAAAATGTCATAAAGCACACATTTTATATAATAAATACCAAAATGTGTGCTTTGCTACTTTGAAAAAAATAAAAAGTGATATAAAGGAAATAATGTGAGATGAGGTAAGTGAAATAAAACAAAAATATAAAGTGATATAAGTACACAAGTTGTTATCAAATAACTTGTGTGCTTATATCACTTTATATATTTGTTTTATTTCACTATACCTCCTATCACATTGTGAACTTACATCACTTTATATTTTTGTTTTATATCATATACCGCCTCTCACATTTCAGGGTTCAATCATTGTTTCTTTAACAAAGAATAACTCTAAAACGAAACAACCTATCTTAAGTTTCTTTAACAAAGGATAACTCTAAAACGAAACAACCTATCTTAATGCCAGTAAAAGCGATTTATTAGATTTATTCATAATTCTGCATTTGCCAATTAGCCTGCGTAAATAAACTTCAAAGCTTTTTCAACTTGCACCTACATTCTTATCCCGTTTCGGGTTAAGTGCGGGTTAAGTTAGTGACATTTTGTACGATTTTGTAGCAAATTTAAAATTTTCAAGGATAAATTATACTGTAATAGCTGCGCAATGCAATTTTTAACGACCCTATTAAATATTTATACGATCGGTTAAAATACCTTCATTTAAAGTCCAACTTTCCAAAAACCGCCATGCACTTACACTACGCCACCTTACTTCTTTCATTTAATTTAGCATCATAATTCTATAAATCTTTAGAAGACGATGAAAAACGATCAAATATTGATATATATCTTAAAAATTTATTTTTATCCATATTTATTAGTTTGCCATATTGAAATTTTAGCTGATCTGAATGCATAATATTGAGGAATTTTTGTCTTTTCTAAATTTTTTCATATTTGTTTATTTAACTTTGCAAAGTTTTGTTTCCTCGGACAAGGGAAAGTTTGAGCATTATAACTAAGTCTCTTTATATTTACAAATTCTAAAATAAAATATTCACATAATAAATAAAATTATATAGGAGTAAATTGGAGACTAGTTAAAATTATTAATATAGTATTTGATGAGAATAATCTGCTTGTCGAACATATGTGATGAAAACAATTACCTTACAAGATTATTGTATACTACCATTATTATTCTTTGAAATTAGAGAAAATTCTATCATTAGAGGAAAGGTCTAAAGAAAAACCTTTATTTGGATATACTGTACAATCATATCTATTCCAAAAAATTAAATCCAAAAATTAATTACGAGTAGAAAAATCTATTATGTGAATTACGTTATTATTTAATAGATCATATTTGCCAATAAAGTGTTTGGAATAGCAGTTATCTAATCAAAAGAAATCTCATTATTTATCCATGAAATATTATTAAAGTCATCTACAATCATCTCTTTTCAAATAAGATAGTCTACAGTTAAATTACTTTATTTATCATCAATATAGACAATTAATTAAATATATTCATTCTTCATACCCGAAAAAAAGAAATAACAATAATAATTAATCTATATTCATTAGCTATGACAGCAGATATTTTCTTTGAATATAGTCATTTTAATAGATTTTTTATCTTTTGATGCAATCATTCTTCCACCTGCTTGTCGTCCTTGTCCTTCTCATCAGTTAATGAAGATACCTCGACTATTATTCGCGATTTAATAAAAAAACATAAAATGTTTCTCGGCAAGTATACCCTGGGAGATTTTATTTTTTAATAATAATAATAATTCCACTTCCTTTTGAACATCAGAATAAATAATTACTTTTTTAAACAAGATTTTCTCAATATCCTGTTCCTTCGTCCAGGATTCACTTATATCATAATTTAACGTCACTATACAAAAATCGTATTGCTTTTATTTCATACAGAACAAACATTTTAATATATTAACACATATAAACTATAATCATCATTCATTAATTGATACTCAGAGTGTATGTTATGTTGTACTCTTAGCTTTCCATCATCGAGGTCATAGATATATTCTGGATAAACTTTTATAGCAGAATTTGCATCAGATATAAAATTATTATGCTTATTAGAAGTTCAGTTTCGTACACTATTTATAATACATCTAGGTTTATCAACAAAGTTTTTTACTAACATTCGTGATATCAAACAGAATGACCTTAATTCAGTAAATCGTTAAATGATACCGATCAATAAACCGAGGCATAAGATTCATATTTTGTTTTACATTTCTTAACATGAACTACTATATCATTTCCATTCTGAATGTAGCTTTTAATATCATTGATTATCGTTAGGAACTTTAACCTCCAGGCAGTAATGACATAAAACCACTGCCTGGAAGTGCGGAATAATTACCTGTTAATAATGCGAAGTTTCCAGTATTTTGTTAAAATAAATATTTCGAATAATTTTACTGCAAAATATCTATTTTCTAACGCAAAAAATCTAGAGTTACTTTAATAAATTATAGTAACTCTATAATAAATATACTTAGTTACTATCATTTATTGATTTTTAACGAATTTTTAAGTAATAATATAATTCCTTATCAAAATTATGTAAAGAAACAGAGTATCATATTTCATTCAGTCGTAAATCTTTCCCAAAGTCAAAACAAAACACGTCTTCAGTTTTATTTGGAAGCGGTTCAAGGTCATTTGGAAGTGAAGTTGGAGTGAGGAAGGACGCGAACAAGGACAATAAAATCTGAGAGCGGGAGCGTGAAATATAATTCTTCAACTTCGAATGATTCTAAATCGCATATTATATAAAATTTTATTTCATATTATAATTGTTTTATAATCACTGATGTGTTTATTTGGTTTTATTGTAGCACTTTCTATCCCAGAAAATATATTTATATTTTTTACAAATTTCTTAAAGATCCTATGTATAATATGCAAATTATGACGATAAATAGATTCAAAAATTCTATCTATCTTAACAGTTAATTATAACAAAGAAATTTCTTGTTATTCTTAAAAGAAATGTTGAAAGTGTAGTAATCACTATATATTGTGATACTTGTATCAGAATTTGTGACTTGCGCGTACGTCATTTCCGGTTAGAGCGTAATATTCATTTCTTCAATATTGTCTATTATTTTATATTGTAATATTTATTTCGTGCTTGTATTATTATTTGTTAAGCCATTTAAATCTAGATTTTTCAGAAATTGCTTCATAGCTGCGCGCCGGAATAGCTTTATCATTATTTATAAAATTTAATAAACGGCTTAATAAAAATATAAAATTAGTTGAATAATTTATTGAAGTATCTAAGAATGAAGAAATTCATCAAAACTTTTCTTTGCAAATCTGATTTAAAAAATTTAACTGTTTATTCATAAGTGCTGCAAAACGCACGGAAACCATAAACTATTTTTAGAAACGATTATAAAAAAAAAAAGTGTTTTTTAGTAATGAAAAGAGCTGAATTTGAAATGGCGAGATTTTTTCCCTCTCGGCTCTTTATCATGCATTTTAAAAATTTGAGATCATCAGGAAGAACCTAGCAATTTAGGAAAATACTAATTTTTCCAGATATTTTAAAAATATTCTTTAAGAGCAGAATTTTAATTTTTATTTTTTAAATGCAGGATGCGAATTCTGATTTCCCACTACCGGGTATGAAAATTTTTCATACTTCTTAATTAATTGATGAAATCACTGATAATTTTCCAATACTGATTGAATAATTATCTCTTACTTTATCATCAATCGATGTGTTTATTTCTATTATAAAATATGTATAAATTTATTTTGAATGATTATAAACAAAATTATAGCCGATGAATTCTTAAATTTAATTAAAATGTTCATTGACTAGGAATTCGTCTGTAGTATTTTTTTTAAATTATCAGATATTTTAGATTTTCCGAAGAGAATATAAAATATCTGATAATTTAAAAAAGATTCTATAAACCGCCACCCTCGTTATTTGCCTCATGTAAGCGAATAACAAATCTCCTCCTATATGTTAAAACATGAAATTCCCTCTATAAACCGCCACCTCACTAATCGCCAACCGTATGAAATCGTTGTAATCTAATTGTGTAAGACACCTTGGCGAACTTCTTTATCATCTGCACCTCAAAATCCTTATAATTCGTTAAATCCTTCATTTTAAAATCTTGCCATGCATATTCCCTGGCGATACTTGTCAGTTTACGCTTCGCGATCCCCAACTTTTGTCGATTGGTCCATGATGCTACTAAGGTGGCTATCTGCTCGATTGTCTCAAAAAAATCATTAACTCGTTGTGTCGATTCGCCCGCGTAATTGGGGACCATACCTGCAAAAGCAGTCACAGGCCCGCCGATAGAAGTTGTCTCCGCTCGTACTGCCGAATCTGCCTCATTAGTCATCTTGAAGAGTGGAAAATTTTCGTCTCACAGATTCGTCCTCCTCGGGTCCTCTTCAGGCCAGATTTAAACCTCTTTAACCCCAGTCCTGACACCAATTGTAAGGCCCGCTAGAGGGCTGCAGGCCCGATGACAATGTTGACAGGCATTGGCCTAAAGAGCGGTGAGCAGCGTGCGTAAGGACAAGTAATGAGGTTTAATGGCAGATAGAACAGAGGCGACGTTCAACATGGTGTTTATCCTGCCTATCACTTATTCTTATTGTCGGAATAACAAATTTTCGGCTCTCGATGATGATTATTATTTTTCTTTTCCCGATCACGTCTAAATTCGTCCTTAAATCGTCTGATTTTCTGCTGTTTCTGATGTTTATCGTCTCGAATATCTTGTGGAGCAGCATGTCCCGATTTGCTCTTAGATTTCTTAGATACGCGCTTTTGCGGTGAATGCAAATATGGATAGCATTCTCTATCCTGTATCAAGGACTGTTTCTGCGGCTGAGGAACGAAGCGTCTATTATTTTCCCGATGAATTTGATTTTGAGGAGCCCAAAAACGAGGTTGGTTTGTTCTGTTTTCAAACGGAATCCTCTTTCGTGGCGACCTATAATAATCCAGTTGTCTGATCCCCGCTATATTATTATAATATTGTGGAGATGGCGGCTCATCATAATATGTAGTTTTTTGATTTCTAGATCATTCTCTCGGCTGTGAGATGTTAAGTGCATGTGCGTTCGCTTGTTCTTGTAATATAGCTTCTAGTCTGTCATTGAGTTGCTTGATCATCATTTCTAGCTTTTCCGTCTATTCATATTTTGCTCGTCTGTGTCCAGCTGTGGATCCCCTTGTTGTCTATTAAAAATCGGTGTTGATGCGAATCTTGGCGTCAGCCTGACATCATAATCCCGATATTCAGTTAAGCAAGGTTGTGGGTACCAATTACAAGGCGGCGGCCTGTAACATGGTGAATTCCAACCCTGTTCATAATGTGGAGGCGGTCTATATAATCTATAACGAGGCGATTTTCGAGTTTTGGTCGGTTTTATGGATTGTGTTGTTGGCGGCGGCCGTGGATCCGTCCCTTCTGCTCGAGGTTCTAACTTCTCAAGCCTGTCATTGATTTGTTTAATCGCTGTTTCTATTTCTATTGCTCTGTTCACATTTTGCTCGGTGGTGTTTGACTCAATGCCAGCGGCATTCGCTTCGCACAATTCCCCAATTTTTCCCACATAGGGACATGGTTTCGCCAGTGCTTGCTCAATGAATTCTTCGCATGAGGCAATCAACAAAGCCTCTTCAAAGGTTTTTGGATCAATGGGACATAACAGATCTCTTGATCCTATCATTAATCCCATTGATAAATTGAGTTTTCAATTTCTCATCTAATTGTCTTCTCTGACATTCGACTACTATCGCTTTCTCTTGTTCATTCGCACTTAATACTTCTATAACCGTCTCCACTGCGAGAGACTGCAATCTAAAGACATATGTTTGAACATCTTCACCTCTCTGCTGTACGCATGTCTGGGGTCGGAAAATCCCCCCTTTTTTTCTTTTGTCGTGAATTCGAGTCGATATCAAATGACGCAATTGATATAAATTCTAATGACGCAGTTCGATTCGAAAACAGGATATATCAAATTGCTTGATTGTTTTACTAGATAATAAATCTTGGAAGGTTTATTCAAGAATCAATTCAAAGTCTAAATGGATGACACCTGAGATATCTGATGATTGTGTAAGAGAGAATAACAACCATCCCC
>AYEL01058659.1:0-11821 GCA_000484575.1 Olivierus martensii
ATCGAGGCAGTAATTGAGGCAGAAGGGAATTACATCGAGTAATTTTAATCTAAAGGGATCCCAAATTAATGTGCAAATGATAATTTTGATAATTTTATTCTTTTTGTTAAATAAAATTTTGTTTAATTAAATTGTTTATTTTGTCCGGATTTAGCTGGCGCACCCTGTAAATATATTTTTTGTTTTGTTTTCTGAACTCTTATACTTACTTGCCTAATTTATTTATTATTAATATCTACCTGTACTATAAAATATAGGTGTCCATAAAAATTTCAGAATTTATGAAGTGTTCCATCATAGAAAAAGTTTGAGAAACACTGGAGTATACAATGATAATAATGGAAAAAGAAAATGAAATTTGAATATATATTAATGTTTTAATTAATATTTCTAATAATAATAAATTGGAATTTTTGCATAAAAAATTTCTTATTCCATAATTTATTCAATTTTGCCTAGTTTTCAAAATTCTTTGGCCATATCTAAATAAATATCCATTCTGAAAATGAGTGTTGAGTCATAATCAATGGGAAGTATTTCTAAAATGTGGCTTTAAAATTCTTTTTGATAAAAAAAATAAATACGATTTTAAAAGTTACAATTCTGATTTTGAATGATTTTCACTCAATAACTAACATCAATGTTAAAATAACAAAAACCAAAATATTCACAAATCATTAAACAATATCTGACAAGACTACTTACTTTTCACAATTTTCCATTTGATTCATTTTGCATACCATAAAAAGTAAATATTGTATTTGACAAGAAATATTTGAGATACAGATTTTTTTGAAAAACTTATTAAAATTTTAGATATGTAAAAAGTGTAATGGCATCTTACACATGCAAAGGAATCAGATTGTTTATAAAGATTGAATATCCCTAATCCAAAATCTGAAATCCATAACTTTGCTTTCACAGCACAGAGTCCTTTTAGCTAGACCATGACTTACTGTTTTTGCCACAAAATGGTGTCTATGCAGCCATGGTGGACTATTGTGATTTAATAAAACTAGCAAATAATGTCATTAAGTGAGATTATGTGACTACTTATTTTCTGATGAGTTATTTATATCATTGTTAAAAATGTCAAAAAGGCCTGATAGAGCATTTTTTATCACTTCTCTTCAATTTTCAATCATATTGTTAATTCTAAAATCTGGAAAAATCCAAAACATTCTCAGCCCCAAGCAGTTTGGATTGGAGATACTCAACCTATATTTTAAATTTTTAATAAAATTTATAAACTTTTACAAAATAACACTAATTTCAATTAAATAACCACTTACATTAAAATTATCCATCAAAAATTTTAATAACTGTCTGCTGTCTCTGAAAAATAAATAAAAATATCACAGAAATATAATATATAGAGAATCCAAAGATAATTTTAAAAACAATACTTTTTCTTACAATTCCAAGACTGATTATAAAAATTATGTAAAACATTGAAAAGTAATACACTGGCAATTTTTTCCTAGAATAGCATAGAAGGAACAGAATAAACAGAACTAAATGATAAAAGGTTTAAAAAATTTAATCAATAATATGACCCACATTATTTTTCTGAAGTTTAGAACTATATGTTGAATAATGAAAATTCAAAGAAGAATGATATCTAACTTAATTCTGCTCTTTTATAATATAACAAGAATCAAGTTTCACAGTAATCCAAACCAAGTTTTGATTTTATTTTAGTATATTACACTTACACAAACACACATTTACATGCAATACTTCTTCACATTCTATGATAAACTAATGATTTACTGATTTATTTACATAGTTTACTGTTTTTCCTAATTTTGATAGAAGTATGGTGCTATTTAATAAAACAAATAAAATAAATATGCAAAAGCAAATTGATACAAATTTTATTGTAAATCTATAAAAAAATATAATAAATTATAAAGATAAGTTTTTAAAATATTAGCAATAAAAAATAGAAAGTTTTATATTTCTGGGGAAAAAAACTATTAACTAGATTATTAATGAGGTTTCACTATCTTTTACATGATGCTAATATTGCCATGAGGCAATTATTGCCCCCTAGGGAGTGAGAATGAGGTATCCACCGAGAAGGGGGGCGGAGTTTTCTTTGGTGTGATTTTCTGTTTGGCAGTTGCGAGGACAACGGCAACGGATAGTGCTATTTTACTTTTTTCTGTGTTGTGTTCACAGTGTGAGTGCACAGTAGTGTACTTTTGTTTTCGAGGTAAATAAAATGTTTTCTCAGTTAATTGCGACTGGTTTTCCTGTGACAATATATTAAATCATCATGTACAGTTATGATGCATTTTTTTTCTGAACAGAATTCTTCACATATTATAAAATACAATTTTAAATTGTAACTGGCATATATAAAAACAATTTTATTACTGCTCTAACTAAATTATAGTGAAATATCATATTTTTAAAATTTTTGATTACTAAAGGGCTTAATAAATACAGTACTGTAATATTATTCCTTTAATTAATCAAAATAGAAAAAAAAATTACTACTATCATGGTACAAAACTTTGATGAACAATGTTTATATTAATTTAAATTTTAGGTGAAAACTTTTAAATAAATAACTGCATTATCAAAAATGTTGACAAAGTTCCTCAAATTTACTGCTTTAGTCGGTATCACTGATAAATTTACTATTTTACAGCACTAATAAGCAGACCAATATGATTCTATAACTTTTTATTATGAGAAACGTTTTCAGCTTTCTTATGCCATCTTCAGCTCTTACAAAAGCGTTTGAGTTGCAGAACAAATTATTTTAGAACTTTGTTTTAAAATAATTTGTTCCGCAACACTTGATTGCTAAATACTACGACGGAGAACATGGAAGTAAGTTAACTCTTAAACAAAAATATAAGGCTTAGTAAAGCCAAAAGTTCTTCAATTATATTAAAGTATATATTTCCACTGAATATTTCCATGAATAATTAAATATTTTATTTTTGAATTAATTCAAAATGATACAGGGAGATTATAAAATAACTGACCTTACTCACAGTTCATTGGAGCAAGTTCTAATCAATATATGGCAGTAATACTTAATATATATGCTAATTAGACCATGGGTTGCAATTTCCAACAAAAAATAAAACAGTTCAAATTTTCACCACCAGGCAAAAATATGGTTCTTTAGATAAATAAATCATTGTTTCATCATAAACTATTGATTTTGTTGATCTTTATTTAAATATTATGATCAAATTTCATTGTTGAAAATGGAATCAATTTTTAACATTATATCTATGGAAAATTGATTCTTGGATTACGAGTTCCTACCTTATGAGTGCATTCCAGGAACGAATTAATTCATAAAGTTGAGAACTATCTGTATTTTGCATGTTTAATCTTAATTTCATAAAAAGCAAAGATATTTAGAAGAAACATCTTTCCTTTTGTGTATGTTTTGGTTATGCTTCTTAGTCATGATGAATATAGGAAATCTCTATTTATTGTTAGATTTTATGCAATAATCCTATAAAATTTTTGAGCACTTATATAGTTTTTGACTTCAAATTTAAAAAATGATACAAATGATTTCTGTTTTCTATCAATTTAAATTAGAATTCAAAAAATTCATTACTATAATAAAATTGATTGCTTACATTGAACTCTGAAATACAATGTATAAAATGAATACAAAAGGAAATTGCTAAAAGAACAATAAATGACTTACTTGATCTTCTGGTATTTTAGCATTTTTTGCTATCTCAGAAAAGGTTAAAATCCTATGATTTCCAGGTCTTTTGAAAGTCATCTAAAATAATAAATTGATATAGCAATTGAATGACACCATAAACGAAAAAAGATAAAGAAAACATTACATAATTAATATTTCATAACCACTAATTTATAATAGAACACATTTCATCATATATATCTATATATATATATATTAAATGATATATAAAGCTTCTTCTATACTGCTTTTTTTCGGAGTATAATTATCAAAGACTATACAGCACTAATAAGCAGTCCTAAAACATATAAAACACTCTTTTTTGCATAGCTTTTCAATCTGTGATTATTTTAAGCAGTGGTGCATTCAAGTGCCCATCATAATATTAACATCAAATATTTTAAACAGAAGAACTGAAAATATCACATTCTTGGTACTAACATTTAGAAAGTGAAATTTACAGTCCTTAACATGAAAAATTTCAACAGTAAGTTATAACAATTTCTATAGGAATGATTTAAAGTTAAGATCTATGATTTTTATTAGAAATTTACAGTAAGACCCCATTTAATGCAGGGGATACGTTCCAAGAAAACCAAGCGCTAAATGAAACAGAGCTTGGTCATCTTAACATGTAAATAATGGGAATAGATGAAACAGGACAGTGAATACAAAATATACTGTATCTTTTTTTTATTTTGTAACATGTATTATTACTATTTATATTACATTAATTATAGACATATTTTATTGTTAATATCGATTTATATTTATAAATCAGTCATGAAAATCAAAAATATTCAAGTAAATACTTTGTATGTTTGTGATGAGGAAGGTTCTTCCTCATTTGACACTTTGTTTTTTGGTTAAGAATCATCTAATGCAGCGCTTCTCAAACTTTTCCACTTGGCGATCCCTTTTACCCAAGAAAATAATATTGTGGTCCTGGGTATAGAGGTATATAAACTAACAATATGAATTAAAACATTTGCTAAAATTTCTGCGACCCCCAAATTGTTTTAACTCAACATCGTATTTTTTATAGAATGAGGTTTCAATCTAACATAGTTTAAAATTTGTGGTAAATCTTAATATCATATAACATAGTTTTGCACTACATGACATTTTATAGAAACTGAATTACTGTAGTATATGATGATTATGTGTGTACAGTAAGACCCTGTTTAATGCGGGAGATACGTTCCAAAATAACCAACTGCTAAATGAAACAGCATTAAATGAGGTCATCTTAACATGCAAATAATGGGAATAGGTGAAACGGGACAGTTAATAAAAAAAATATACGTACCTTTTTTTATCTTGTAATATGTATTACTATTGTATTACAATAATTATAGACATTATTTATTGCTAATATCGATTTGTATTCATAAATCATTCATGAAAATCATCGATAGTAAAACATCGCATCCATGACACTTCATCTTGTCTTTGAACTTCTATCAAAATTTGGATCATTTTTGTCGATAGTAAAACATCGCATCCATGACACTTCATCTTGCCTTTGAACTTCTATCAAAATTTGGATCATTTTATTAAAACTGATCCATAGTTTCCGTAATAGTGGCTAAACTTAACTGTAAAATAACGTCGATGACTGATCATAAATATGAACTGAAACTGTCAATAGTGAGACATTGCATCCATGACACTTCATCTTGTCTTTGAACTTCTATCAAAATTTGGATCATTTGTATAAACTGATCCATAGTGGCTAAACTTTAACTGTAAAATAACATTGATGAACAATCATAAATATGAACTGTGTGATTTCAGATTTATATGAGTATAATGGTTTAAAAAACCACACCAAAGTGAATCAATAAAAAATATAGAATTCGGAAAAAACTGCGTTATATTCAAACAGCATTAAACGGAGCAGCGTTAAGCGGGGTCTTACTGTAATTTCAGATTTATATGATTATAATGGTTTAAAAATACCACACCAAAGTGAATCAATAAAAAATATAGAATTCGAAAAAAACTGCGTTATATTCAAACAGCATTAAACGGAGCAGCGTTAAGCGGGGTCTTACTGTATGTGATAGTATCATATATGTAACTACAGTTAAATATAAACAATTTATTATATAGTTTCACATATCGTAAGTAATTTGTTTATTCCTAAGTTTGGTGGCTGGCAATATGAAAGCCAATAGACAGACCCTTGGTTCAGTATAACGCATTATCCTAATATGAAAAAGAATTTTAAATGGATTCTCTAATAACCTTATACCTTGAAACATTTTTTAGGAAGTAAGGAATCATACTCATAAACCTTATTAAATTTTTGACATTACTGGAAAAAAATATGTACACATTAATTGAGAAAAATGCTTGGTCCATTGAAATGTGGGCATCAAATTATGATTTCCTGAATGGTTCCTTTATTCTTAAATATCTCCGTAAATATCGGTCATAGGAAAATAATTCTACCACAAAAATTGCTCAAAAACATTGGTGAAATCAGATTCTGTTAGAAAAATAATGCATTTTCATTTGAGAAAATAAAGTTGAAACACGCACTGCACAAGATGATGCACAGAAAAAATCTTAATGATGGATTGTAATTTGGAAGGAAAATGTAACAAGATATGTGTTTAACAGTTTTCATGTTTACTCAGTAGGTTTCGAGAAAAATGCACGATTCATAGAAACATGGCACCCTGTATTTTACACATATTTTATTATATATGTGTAAAACAGAATTATATAAATAAAATAATGAAATATAAAAACCTGAAGCCCGATTCATAGAAACATGGCACCCTGTATTTTACACATATTATATATGTGTAAAACAGAATTATATAAATAAAATAATGAAATATAAAAACCTGAAGAGAATTGCAACTGATTTCTCACTACAGAATAGTCAATCATTTGCAATATAGTAAAGTTGTGATACAACAAAAATTAGTGTGTATTCCACCTAAACAGGATTGAATGATACTTGGATAATTAAAAATGCTCCCTAATGTGAAATCTGGCAAAAAAATATATTGTATATTAAACGAGAGTATAGTACAATAAAAAATTCTATTATGAAATATTATATAACCAATCGTAATTGAACCTAACTAGAGATTTTTTTTAATCCAAATATTCCAAATAATAATATAATATTTTCAAATATATAACCTGGGTGGCCAACTTCGTGTTACTACAAGCCACATAAGAGAATCTAAAATACTTGAGAGCTGCAATCAATTTTTCTGGGATAATCTTAACATATGATTTCAAAAATTGTTTATTATGTATTTCACATAGTATGCATTTATACAAAATAAATATATATTTTTATAATAAATGAACAAATTAAAATATATTATTTTTTAAATTTATGTTCTGTTTCATACTAACTGTTAACTGTTCATGATACGGGACTGCATATCGCTCACAAGAGGCAATTCAACCATGGTGGTTATATAGCATGCATACATTTATTTGAAGAAAGACATGTCTGTTAAGTACAGGTAGGCCTCGATTAGTGCGAATAATGGGTTCCACGAATTTCTCGCACTATTACGAAGTTAAATGGAGCAGTGTTAAGCATGGTCTTACTGTATATGAGCAAAAATTTATCACATGTCATTTTTATTCTGTAATACAGAATCTAGATATCTGTAATATGTTTGCTAATCATATTATTTTCATAATATCATTTTCAAAATATTTAATCAGCTAGTAATTTCCAATAATAAATTTAATCATTTCTTACAATATTATATGAAATATAATGATTGCATAATATTTATACTGTATAAATATTAAACAGAGATATAAATATATCTATGCATATATTTTTCCCGTTTCATTTTAAATGTGGAAGATTTTAGAGAATCCTTTCACCCTCTCTGTAATTTAAGATTGCTTTATTATATTGCAACTAATATTTTCTAAAATTGTGAAGAAATAATATAAAACTAGATTATGATGTTAAATCAAAATTGTATTAGAACCTATAAATCTATGCATAAATATAATATCAAACTTATTATTAATTTCAATACTATTTTGTCATGAAGTTCTAGTAACATTAATCTTTATAAAAGTACAGTTCTGTAACTGATTTTTAATTACTTACCTCCATAAGACACAATAAATTTATTTTCTCTCTTAGAGCCATTTCATGTTCCTTCAGGAGTGACTAAATTAAATAATTTTATAAATTAATATTTATTTTAAATTATTATTTTATTTATATTTTCAGTTATTAACTTATTCATAAATAATTTCAGATCTGTGATCCTTGACATTCAAGAATATTTAGGATATTATTTATTACAGTTTTCTCTAGTTTCCAATTTTCTGCTTGTACACTTTATTAATTTAACAGAAAAGTATTTATAACAATATACTTTTTATAAAATATATGAATTATATGCCAAATACTCATATTGTTCATATCATAACAGAAAGCATAAAAATAACAAATATATATGTAATAAATAATAAATTTTAATAATAATACTCAAAAGCCCTTTAGCAGTCAAAAGATTTTATTCAGGAACGTTTTCAATGAACTTGGCGTCTTCCTCAGCTGTTGTCTATTTTTTGGTTTATGTTTAATGCAGTCTCATTGAACTTTCATTATAATAAATTTTAAAATTCTTAATATAAATGACAAGGATGTTGATTTTATAATTTTGTAGAAATTATTAATTTTTACAAGATTCAAACAATAATTATATCAATAGCCAATCCAATTCAATAAACTGATATTCTTTCGTTTATTGGATGGTTTTTTTTAACACACACTTTTAAATACAATCATTGCCTGACTAACATGATTAACTGGTTCTAATAAAGATTACATATCTTGAAAATCTTGCAAACTTAAAAGTATTTTTCTATAAAAGTCAATAGTATGTTTTAGTAATTGATTTAAATCTTTAAATAATTTTTTTAATCCAAATTTAATCTTTTTTCGGTTTAATTATTACTACAAAATATTCAGCAATAAATAAACACTCATATTTTTACTTAATGTAAGTTTTTGTTTCAGTATCAAAATAAGTGTATTGATCACAGCACTTCTAGCATCAATATTTTGAACAATCACAGTTTTCAACTTATACAAAAATTTTGGATGAATTAACCATGTAAATTGAAGATTTATTGTATCTTCATTTTTATTATATTATTATATCATAATAATAGTTTATAAATTAATAATTTATAGCATTTATTACATATAACTTTTAAAGAATATTCCTCATAACTAATACTGTCATTTAATAAATATCTTGCGGACATTAATATAGAATATAAAAAAATAGAATGAATATTACAAATAATTAAAAAATTCTCTGAAGAATTTCCAATGCATATAAATAACAGTATTTATTAAAACAATGTTATTGCACACCAATTTTAAATCATAAGTTATTCTTGCTGAATTTTTTGGGTTCATATTATTTCAAATTTGTATAAAATACAACCACACTGTATAAAATAAATTTATTTTTAATTATTTAAACACAGTCGATCTACTTTATATAAATGATTATTTTGCAATTATTTTAATAAATACTTTACTTATTTAATTTTTATAAAAAAATTTGATATATAATTTAGACGAAGTGTTTCAATAATATCATTTGTAGTATGAAAATATTTCTTTTAAGACTGACAAATCACACTTAATTTATGTAATAATAAAGTTTTTATAAAAATAATCATTGTGAATATTAATTATCATTTTAATTTCTATTTTATGATACTTTACATAATTTAAGGAGAAAATGTTACAACTCCATCCCTCTGATGGATATTTTTGGAAAAAGAGCAATTTTTTCTCTACGCAATAGAAAAGTTTTGCTGTTTTATATAATCTTGATATTTCAAAAAATTTTTAATATAGCCATTCCTCAACTTTCGTAAAGATTACATTTTTCATAACTTTATGCAAGTCAGATTTTGCGTAAATCAGAAAAATAATTTTTTTGTAAAATTCTAGGATTAAAAACTCCCAAAGCTACGGGACTATTAATGAATGCACCTATATCTTAATTACCATATTGTTCCCTGACTAAAAATGATACAATGCTACATGAAACAATATCATAATAGTAATATGATACTTAAAATCAACAAACAACATACAAAACATAAATAAATCAAGTAATATGAGTTTATATATTGTAAACCAACATGTTTGGACTCGTAACTTACAAATATAGTAGCTATTTATATTATATATATATATTAAGATATTACATATCTTAAAAAATTAAAAAAAATTCAGAAAATATTTTATATTAAGTGAAATTTATGCAAATTAGGAGTGGCTGTATTTTCATTTGAACTTTAAACTGAATTATAAGTAAATAAAAATAATTATATCATAATTATTTCTATTATTTTGTTTTAATATAAAATAAATTCTTAGCTGTATATTGAATAAATATTGAATTTCTTCAAATGTATGCAAGTTATATATATGTTACCGTCAAAACCTGAAATTAGTCAAAACCCAATTTGCCTAGTTGAAACTAGTTTGAACAAAGCATGTTCATGAATACTAGTATTAACTAGTCAATACTAGAATTCGCTAAGACATTTTAGGGAAAACTGGAATTGACGGAAAATTACTTTGTTTGCCATTATTTACAGTTTTCACTAGTTAAAAGCAGATAATTAAAGGTGTTTTGATTTGTTCAGTTTATAAAAATACCGAGCTTTTCATTCTGGAATAAAAAATGCCCTATCGAGCCATGCTCGGGTTAGACCCAAGAATAGGACTCACGATTTCAGCATTCCCATCAGATGTTCTTAAAAACATTGAAGATGAGGACGAACTTAAGAGAGTCATCGAGATAATGCGCGACAGAACAAAGCTGAGACCCCTGCTGAAGAATATGAGGCTGGTCCTAGTGGAATTTACATTGCATCAGCCAGAAGAGAAGCTCACAAAAATTTGTCTAAACAGGCCATGAAAATGAAACTTATTTCCGATGCCACCCATCTCCTTTTTGAAGTAGGAAATAATATCATAATCCCAATCCTGGATATGGACAAAGCAAAGGCAAATTTCCAAAATATCATCAGAGTTGTGCTGGAAAAAATGAAGATCTGCACAAGATCGGAACTAATGAGGAAAGGTGGATAAATTATATTACAGGTAGGTTTGTGTCTTTTATGTATTTCTTACTATTTAGAGAATGCCAAAAATATGATTATGAAAAAATTCTTTTGCAGATCGGAATTTGACATTTGTCAGGAAAGTTCCTGATGCCCGAAGAGGTACCAGATACAGATATTTCTTTGAGGACGACAGCTACAAAACCGGCAATGGCACCACAAGGATTCACATGTTGTATTTGCGAGAAAGGTTGCATTTCGAAAAGATGCTTGTGCAAGAAGAAAGGAATTCTCTGTAACTCTAAATGTCATAACAGTTTTCCATGCGGAAACAAATCATAAATATATTTCTTCTGTGAATTTCATTTACAATGTTCATAAATATATTTCTTTTGTAGATTTCAGTTGCTAGGTTTTTATTTTTTCCCCCTAATGCAAGATTGCACGATTAGGAAGATATCAGGCTTTCCTCGTTAAAAGAAATTTTAGGTAATACAGTGTAACCTGTCCCAAAGACCACCTATGTTCTGAGACCACCTGTGCTTAAGACTAGAACTCAAAACCGCCCTTTAAAATTCTGTACATAAAATCCTATAACCTGAGACCACTATTTTAAAGAAACCATCAGCTTTCCATAGCACCTTATTAATCAGTCCAGGGTTTTTAAAATAACTAGATATATTGCATAATTTAAATTATAAATCCCTCCCACATTTGTAAAACTGGCAATAACCCCTTTACATGGTTTTGCACATGTAGAGGACTTTCCTATCTTGTCATATTTTTTACCCAATCAGAAATCAAATAGGGTACCTGTACTTTTTTAGCTGGGACAGATCATAATTTAGTGCAAAATTAATTTTCAATTTAAAAAAAATGACAAGTAGAAAAAGGAAATCTGAGGAACGACATCACGTGAATTTTGTCATTGTAGAACACAGCGTAGCTAGATAATACTAGCTTATCGGATAAAAGGGTGAATAAAGAGACCAATACTCGATAGTAATTCTTAAAAAAAATGCT
>AYEL01058661.1:0-22573 GCA_000484575.1 Olivierus martensii
TTCGTATTGCATGTTTGAACAAGTCGCCGACAAGTGAGTAACTCGTCACAAAAAATTGTTTCGGTTTAGTATGTACTACCATTTTATTATAATTAATTTTATAACAATATATTGATGGAAGAAAGTCGATAAAATAAATTCAATTTTAGAAATGCTTGGCGGGCCGCATAAACATGTTTAACGGGCCGCGTGTTGCTCATCCCTGGTCTAAATGTAGCTTAAAGCTGACAGCGCACTATTTGTCTGCGCTGTGCGCGACACATAGTACGCTATACGCCACGCATTGTAAGTCGCGGCAAAGCGCATTCAGTGGAAACAGGCCTTAAATGTCTTAGAATTAGATATACTCTCTATAACTTACATTTTATAACAAACGTATCTCTAAATATGTTACATTACAGTCTTTATTTTTCGAACAATTAAGAAGTTTAGTTTTAAATTTTATAAAAACAATTAAAGCATAGAGATGTAAAACTTTAGCAATTTTTATAGCGTGATGTCACAATTTGCATGATTCATTCTCCTTACATTATTTATCATCATTAATTTATTATCTCTCTTAACAGCGTTACTCAGTTTATGGATGCCTCCTGTAGCCAATACAGGTACAGTATTATTATTATTTTTTCCCCGAATAAAATCCCTCTTAAGAGAAAATGAATTTGTCCCGTTTATCATGTTTACAAAAACGAGAACAAAAAACTCTAGTTATTATATCGTTTCTAATAAAAGAATCAGTTAAAATTATCAAATAAGATCGATTAATAATTATCTAATCCAACATTTAATCATTCTTCTTAAGAAAATGGATATTTTTTCTTGTAATTTTGTAATTTTCTTTTTTTACTTTATGAATGAAAATATTAAATGAAACATTACTATAACGAATAGTAATTTTTTAATTCCATAATTAATTATTATTTATTATAATTTGATTTGTTCTTTTTTATCTATAATTCAATAATCAAAACTTATTCTATTTCCTCCTGTTTTATTTTCATTTTGGTTTATTCATAAATTAACTTATTCGAAATTTCCAAATAATATTAACATAGAAGTAGGAAAATAATGAGAAAGTCACGAATATGAAATAAATAATTTCGGATAACCAGATTTTTATTGAAAATTGTCATAATTAATATTACATTAATAAATATTTAATATGGTAAATTTTCCCTACAATAGTCTCTATATAAACAATTGAAAAAAATTTTTCATAAACTATAGTGACAATTTTTTTAAAATGATATATACGTATTGAAGATAAAGCAAAATACAATATATCTAATGATTTAAGGTAAGTAGTTTATTAATACAGTATTAATATATGATAGAATCAAACGTGATCTTCCTTATTATTGATTTAAAGATATTGTTTTAAAATGCCAAATAAATTAAAATTAATTGAAAAAATTTTGTGGGGACCGAGGGCGGTAATGAGACAGTCGTTAAGCCTAAATACGATAAACGTCAGGTTCTGACACCAGTCGGGATCGTTGTATACGATGCCGACAAACAAGCGAGCTGTAGATGTATTTAACGCGTGAGTAAGGACGTGTAATAATTGGGCTGTTCGGCAAATCGACAGAGAAACTACGTTCGTCGAAGGACAACTTCCTTTATTAAAAGAGAGAGAAATCTCTCTCACAAATATTGTGATCGATGATCGCACAAGTGAGAAAGAGATACCTGTATCACAAACTCTTAACTGTTGTAAGTTGAGTCATCATAAGTCAAGGACTACCTATATTTATATGCAATTTTTTTATTATTATTTTAATATAAATACATTATTGTTGACCATTATGTAATGGTGAATGTATGTAATCTGAAATTATGAAATTTATTTTATAATATTAATTAATTTTAATTATATAATAGAAAATCACTAATATATACAGTGGTGCCTCGCAATTCGTCACTAATCTGTTGCTGAAGTAAGGTCAAATTGAGAAACTGTTAAATTGCAGGACAATATTTCCCATATAAGACTATGTAAAATAGATTAATTGTTATTGGACCCCCATCTCACTCCCCTAACTAGTGAGTGAGAGAGATACAATATATTATTTACATCCCCATCCCACTCCCCTAATGGGTGAGGTGAGAGAGATACATTATATTATTTACTTTATTATATGTGTTTTACTATTGTATAACAAATTAAATTACAAAATACACTATGTTATACACAACATCCAATTTATTAGCCCTTGGATGTTGGAATGAAGTCTTCCAGCAGACACCCAAGCACCCATAATCTTCTCTCTCTGTTGCAAAACATTGCCACAGTTGTCCTAGGAACACCATACTCGAGTTACATTTTAATTGTTCTATCTTTCTGCACATTATCTACAATTTTTTCCTTCATCTCTTTGCTCAATCGAGTGTTGTTCTTTTCAGAATTATTCCTCTGGTCAGTTCTCTTTGAACCCATCCTTACAGTTCACTCAAAAAAAATAATAATAATTACAAATTTTTTACTTTCTGAAAATGTAGAATTGAAAATTAACACAAACAACACAGACAAACACCAAAGTAACCCAAAAAGAACTGACAAATAACAAATGGCATCACACAATTCCATGAATGTGCATGTGCCATCCCTCGAAACCCAATTGTCAAATTGTGAGGCATCACTGTATATTGTTTTTGAAAATTTATTAAATTAATAATCTGATTTCAAACTGTAAAAACTAACAAATTCAATTGGGAAAAGTTTAGCATTAAATGACCTTTCTAGACAGGAGGGGAAAGAGAAGAATTTTATATCTTTCAAACAAACCATAAACAATGCCTTGAGAAAAGAAATAATCCTCTAATTTCACACAGCTATATGTCCAGGTTAGGGGATTTGAGGAATGGATAACATTATAAACCATCTTGTCAGTAATGTCCATCTGCCAATCCCATTGAAAGAGAAGAGGTGCAATCTGACTAAATATTGTTGGAAATGGATTCGAGCCTCTCTCTCTACTGATGTAATTGAGTGAACTGGAAAATAAACAGAGAAAAAATTGAAGACACTACTCTTCTCTGGGGCATTTCAAATAGTGTTTCTTCTATTACTTTTTCATCCATAACAGTCAACATATTAAATAGTCTGTGTTACTAAAGAGTCAAAGTAGAAAGATTAAAGAAAATTGCAAAATAACTAATCTCTCTCAAGATAAGTTTATGGGTCGAATATAAAGCATCCCCCTTTTTTGAATAGGATTTTTTTTTGTTTGATTGTGTGTTCATTAGTTTCATTTAAACTAGCTTCTGCATTTCTTTATACTATATTTATGTACCTATCATTATTGTTCCTTTTTTTATATTCAGGTATCCCTCCTATAGCACAGTAGATAGGTTCCTAAAAAACACTTTGTTGTGTGAAACTGTGTTATATGAGACATGGAGCCAATACAAAAAGGAGAGTTACATTCCAAAGCCAATTAAAAACAAATAACTTTCTTTGATTCTACATAAAAACTTAATTTTTATAACACAAAACATAAAGAAAGAAAAAATATATATGTAATACTCTAAAAACAGTATACATAAAACAAAAGGAAAGAAAAAGTATACAGCCTATATAACATTTCATTTAATAATCATATCTTTCTTATCAATGTTTTGTTAAAATGAGAATGTTTTTTTCTTTAATAATATCAACTTCACTTTCTGAATTTTTTTATGCATTTAAAACTTATGTATATTATGCTCTCAGTAATCTAACATGCTACAACCCACTAGAAAATAATTGCTCCTTAACATATATTCAAAAAAATTTATGAATAAAAAAGTTTTTCTTATCTTTCACATTCCTCTATTGAAGAATAAAAACTTTATTTTATCCAAGAACTGAACGTTTGGAACAGAAAATACTCAATGGTCACCAATTAACTCAATTCAAAATTAATTCAATTAACTCAATTTCAAATCAAAATTGAAAATAGACTGCATATCATCCCTCTTGTGGCAAATTAGCAAAATTGCATTTATGACTAATTTTAGCAAAGTATTTTCAAATGATTGCAATCTGTGTGTGTATTGTATTCCATAGTGTGGATTTACAAAAGTTAATGAAAACATTTTGTGTTGTAGGAGAGTAAATGTAATTTTATAAATGTGTTAAGTAAAAACTGTGTTGTAGAAATACTGTGTTATATAAAGGTTTCCACAATTTTCAAATTATGTTAGAGTGAAACCGTGTTGTAGAAAAATGTGTTATAGGAGGGATATCTGTATGTGTATATATATATAATATTTAATACACAAAACAACAAATTGCATATATATAATATATATATATATATGCAATTTTTTTTTGTTGGTTTTGTGTATTAAATATTTTTTATTTTTATGCTAACATACTTGTCTTCATTCTAATGAGTTTCTAACTTTGGATTCTGAGTGCCACTGACCACATGTGCCTATATTAAGTTCTTTATGGCCAACAATTTCCAAAAACATGTGTTAGGTGTGAATGCAGTAAATCTTCACACCTGATGTCCAGGAAATCCTAATTAACTATATCTGCTTGTCAATTGAACTCCTCTCTTTCTTTAATAACTGACATGCTCCCACACAAGTCTGCTATTAACAGAAATTTTTATTCTGGAGAACAAATACATTATGTATAGAAAGAAATGTTCTTACATTATATTTCAACAACTCACTGATATTGTTACACTTATCATATTGCTTAAAAAGGCTGAAGCCCCTCTCATAAAAATATGTGCTTTGCATATGGACAAAAATCCATATGCAAAGCACATATTTTTATGCAATGAAGACATGATGGCTCATTCATGTCTTTATCATTCTGATGAAATCTACCCTTTCAGTATCTTCTTCAAAGCTGGAACAAGTCTAAATTGTAGGTGGAAGTCAAGGTGTTCCCATCTGGACTTGCAATGTGATTTGCTGCTGCTTCTTCTATATTGGGTCTTGAATTATCATCAAGGAGTATAGCTTCACATGTGCTTATTCATAGTGGACAATTGCTTATATTGCATCCTTTGTACAGATCTGTAATATATTTCTGTTTGCTATTATGTCACCTTGAGTACTGAAGACAGGCATATTCTGCATAGCACTTGATCACTTCTAACTACTGTTGCACCTGTGTAATATGAAAACTCAAACCAAATATTACATATAGCTAGAGGAGAAGGAAGCCTATACCAGTATATGATATGTTTTACTCTATATGTCTATTGGCTCCAAAAATAAATATGTATGAAACTTATTTTCAGATTTCTCCTTCATACTATTAAAGATTTAGTTTGATCCTATTAGATGAGTTTTTTTTATCATTCTGCATTTCTGGACCTAGTTTAGGTTTTGTATGATAAAAATATTATTTAATATTTTAAATTAAATATTGCATAATTATTTTTAAGCATAAGGATGTCAACATGTAAAATAATAACTATTTCTAATTTATTAAATTATGTAAGCAATTTAACCAAATTAATGTTTATACATGTTTGTACAATAACATGAATGTGTTTTGAATAGATTTCAGTATAAAATTGTAAAAAGTTAAAGCCAAATACAGGGGCGGCTCATGCATAGGCACTCCAGAACTGCCTCACCCCCAATTTTTCTCTATATATAAATATATTTATTAATTTATTTATATTTGCTTGTATTATTTAATTTTATCAACAACAATCCTATATAATGTTCTTATTTTGTATAAAGAATAATAATAATAATAATAATAATTAGGTATCTTGTAGCTTTTAAGAGAGTGAAGGACACTAGCAGGACTGTGTTAACCACAGTGCCATATTGCTATTTGCCCAAAGATTTGCACATCATAGTGACATTCATGGATGTGAGCTATTAGTGTGATGCAGAACTGTATGTTGTGCAGTTCCACTATTGTTTATATGCAAGTTGTGCCAGTAGCATGTTCATAATGCTTATTGTATTTACAATTAAAGACAACATTTTGAATTACAGGAATGCCTTGAATAATGTGGTTTTGATTAGTGCACAAAAAAATTGAGACTATCCCTTAATATAATATTTGATTATTGTGCTTCAACAAGTGCGGTTGTTTTGCAAACCCTCTGAAGCATTGACAACTGAATCTCAGGGATTGTAGTCTACATGATTAGAACACTGCAATAAATTTATTTATTACAAATTACCGTTAATTTTCAGTTAGTAAAACCGGACGAGGAGTAGTCCAAGAACGGTCACACGATTTTATATAGTATATATTAATGGAAAGCTTAATTTGTTCCAATTCAATTTTAATAGATAAATTACATTCAAACAATTTCCTAAATTTTATTCTCCAAAGTAATAATCTGAATAAATTAACTTTTTATTTTATTAGTTTCCTTTTCGAAGAAAAATGATAAGATCACAATGCTGTATGAATTCCCCTGGCTAATAAATTTAGTAAATTTTCACGAAATTTGTAAGGATGATTAAATCATCTTTATCAAATTTTATCTCAGATGCGGGTCTCAGACTTTTAATCTTTAATTGAGTAAAATTAGAACACATTAAAACTTCAAATGTTTTAAACTATTTGATCGATTTTTATGAAATTCAAAATCGAGATAAGATTAATTAATTCTATAACTTCATTTATTTAAAAACGGTAGAGTACAAACTTCTGAAGTTCCCTTTAATATAGTATTTTTGAACTACAGGAGACATATAGCGCTATAAATTTCTATGGCATTAAATTAAAAAATATCATATCATATATTAAATATTTATATACATTTTTCAATTCCTTTAAAATTACTGATCGCACTTTGAATATCTCTGATCTATAATAAAATGAACTAGATACGTTACATGAAATGCTTAGTTCATGCTTTTAAAATAAAACGTATAATAAAACTTCTTAAGATCATTTTCATATTGTTTTGGTCGAAGAAAATGATTGACAAGACAATTGTTTGTATACGGTCTCGAAATATATTGAACTAATATCGAAGAAAATTGAGAACAGGAGTATTGAAACGCAATTTAAATAAATCGATTTTTCAAATATCAATGATAGTTTTTGCATTTTGAGTTATAGAGTCCTTAACTTATGCCTGACATCTGTTAAAGAAGCGTATCTCATTTTCATAGATCTAAATACTATATTAGGTTAATTTTTTTAAAATAAATTGACTGATTCAGGTGATGAACTTATGGCTCAGTTCAGTGGCGGCTCGTGGATGATTTTTGTGGGAGGGCTGAAAAAAATTATAATAAAATATTGGTCATTATTTGTGTCACGTTGCCGTTTAGAATATAACGGTAATCGCCTTCCGCCTAACAAAAGAAGATAAAAAGTTGGATCACAGCGTTATCAAGGAATTGAAGTGAATTTGACTCATCTCCAGTTAAGGTGACATCACGTGAATTTTGTCCAGCGTAGCTAGATAATACTAGCTTATCGGATAAAAGGGTGAATAAAGAGTTATATAGAATTTCTTAACTGCTTTTATGTTTTGTATTTTCCTAAAGATGTTTAAATCTATCAATATTAGAAAATATTAAAATATTTTAGCAAATACCGGAGTTTAATAAATGTAAAAAAGTTATCTAGTTTATTAGAGTTTAGTAAATGTAAAAAAGAAATTATTATGTAGTATCTAGTTTATTCAAACTTAAGATAAATAATAAAGCGAAGTCAGAAAATTTAATTTTTAAATTTTAAAGCATCTTTTAGAACCTCAGATCGATATCTATAGACTAAAGACTGTTGTTGTGTAGTCGACTCCTACTTTCAGGAATCATCAACTTACAGGTATCTCTCCAGATTTGTGTCGGGAAATACAATTGTAAATTTTTAATTCTCTCTCTTGTGCATTTATACAAAATAAACAAAGAAGCTGTTGAACTTTATTCAATATTGTTCTCCGCCTCAGTTAATCGAGTTGGTCGGCCTCATTCGTCGTCCTTGCACACGCATTTGACGTGGACCGGTTTTTAGGCCATTTGCTTGTCGATTCCGCTCTTCCGATTCCGCCCGGAATTCCACACTGCATATCATCTGAGAGTCCCACTTTGCAAAAACTGCTCTGCACTTACCCCACTCCACCTTATACATTTTCAAATAAAACATCTTAATGTATTTTCAAATAAAATAAAATACTTCCCATAGTCTCCATTATGCTATTGCCAGTGTTTTGCATGGTGCTTTAACAACGACCACACCCATGTTAACAATACCCGCATTTAAGCCGCAGTAGGATTTTAAAATTGGAAAATTAGAAAAAATAAAAATGATTTTATAATAAGTATTGAAAAATTAAGAAACATTTTTATTTACTTAAATAGATACTAATATACATAATAAGCTACCGAATAAATTGTAATCAACGATCGTAATATTATGCGCATACATAGAGCGTAAAGCAAAAGCACGAACATTGGGGAGTGGGAGCTCGGGTGAAATAAGATGTTAAAACATTCGCTTTGAATTTACGCCGCACCCAAATTTAACGTCTTAAAACTCCGAATAAAAAGTGCGGCTTAAATTCGAAGTAATACGGTAATAACAATTTATGTTTAATGCGAGAGAGACTCCTTTACATTCGTATATATATCGGTCATTTAACATATCATCTGAGAGGACCTTATCGTTGAAGTCTTGACGTCGTGTTAGACAGTCGTTAGTCTATCGATGATTTTGATTTAATTTCTGGCGCAGACATACGACGTACAGGATGAGTTTGACTACGACGAGGGAGGAAACGAAGAATGACAATGATTATGGAGCCTCAGGAGGAGGTGGAAAGAGTTCTCGATGGAGACCGACGGTGAACTGTGATGGGTGAACAAGGAGTTAAACTTCGGCAGCGAAGTACGGACGAACTCGAAGGAAACAGCGTCGACGGACAGGACGAACAAGAATACGGAGACGGATTAGGAAGATCACGATCGTGGTAACTAGGAAGAAGATGGCTGTTGGAAACCAGGAGGAAGACCAGGATCCTTTGTCCAGAGGGGTTTTTATATCATTGACCGTCTCCTTTCCCATCGGTCCAAAGGAAGTCAGTCTGGGCCTCAAGATGACCCTTCTTGGCCCGGGCATTCCCTCGGATCTTATCCCGATCTGATAACCGAGGCCATAAATTCGTAATTGTCACCCGAATAAAGATTATTTTTGACGTGGTTTCCGGCGCAGTTCCCTTATCTTCGTGTTTTATGATAACTATTATTATTCTTGGTCTTAATAATCGTCTCTGTTTTTCATTAATAATATTGATAAGTACTATTAATTACTGTTTTCGTCTTTTGTCGAATCACATGACCCTCACAATTTCGTTTGTTCGATCACGTGACTCTCACATAATGCTGTCTTTTGCCTAAATTAATAACAACATAGATTAATTTATAAATCAGTTTTCAGATAAAATGATTGAACACTTGTCATTAAGCCTACCTAACCCTGGTTGTTAGAAGAAATAAATGGAAAATCCAAAGCTCTGCAGACTCGAATTCGCTCCTGAATCGATTAATTTCATTGGTTTGTAAGTATTATAAGGAAACCGAACATCTTCCACCTAGGTGAACAACTTTTTGGAACTAAACTTTTTGGTACATTCGGCGGTATAGCAAACTGACTTTGTTTTGATGGCCAGATGTATCCCATTTATTTTAGCAATTGTGATGGCCGGATCCTAATAATTAATAAAAAGATGTAGTATCCCTATATGGAGTGCTAAATCATTTTATTATTATAATTTTTTATAAATACACATTTTTGATAATATCAAATGAAGTGTGCAAAATACTACAAATTTCAAATTTTCCTAATCGTTTAATGTTTCAAGGAAGGAAAGAAACAAATTTAAAAGCCATCGAAGATGAATTGTTAAGAAAGACAATATTAGATGTACAGATAGGCCTCGATTAGTGCGAATAATGGGTTCCATGAATTTCTCGCAGTATTCGAATTCGCACTGTTCAAAGTATTAACTATTTGTATAATATGGTAATTGGTTCTTGCTTTGTGAGATTTCGGCCATTAGTTTAAAAAACAAAATTTCTCCAAACAAGATTTGAACTCGGCGCCTCGGAACAGTAGGCAGATGCTCTACCGATGCTGCTATTAGTCTTTATCGCTTATTCTTGTCAGTTTAGAGCACGTGACGAGCACATCCCGCACGTATACTTCCACTCCCTATTCTCAGTCACAACAGACAAGTCCATTTGAAACTGCCTTGATTCCCTATTCTCAGTCACAACAGACAAGTCCATTTGAAACTGCCTTGAACTCTATTCTCAGTCACAACAGACAAGTCCATTTGAAACTGCCTTGAATCTTCCCTCCATATTCTCAGTCACAACAGACAAGTCCATTTGAAACTGCCTTGAATCTCGGTATAATACCTGACTTTACAATTGATCAACTTCCGGTGAGCTTAGCCCCTACGAGATAGGTACAAAACTTTATGGAACCGACTATACATACCGTTTCTATCAGATACAAAAATAAATTTCAGAAAATTATTTCAGGTACAAAACTTTATGAAACCGACTGTACTTTTGATCAAGTAAACTTTGTTTTTATCCTACTGCTTTAAGTGCTTCCTAATACAATTTTGGTAATATAGGTAGGCATCGATTAGTGCGAATAATGGGTTCCACGAATTTCTCACACTATTCGAAGTATTAATTATATGTAAAATACGGTAATTGGTTCTTACTGTGTGAGATTCTGGCCATTAGCCAACCTCACAATGAATAACCACAATACTAACTGTTTAAGAAATATTTATTTTCATATTTTACATCATTGTTCATCATCTAAATTAATAACTTATCAGGAATTGCGTCTCATACTATCATCAAACCAACCGCCAATCGAAACCAAAAGAGCAAATTGAAAGCAGAAGTTGAGTGCCGCTTTTATGTCTCTCAATCACATTCATTTTTTGTTCTAGCATAATCACTAACCTCTTCTTTTTTTTGTTTCCTGTTTTATCATCACAAGTGTTCTTCCTTTTATCCATTTTGATACTTTTTAAATGAGAAAATTCTGTACTATACTATATGTATATGATAACAAAGCTGAATAATAGTAATGTTAAATAGCTAATGGCAAAAAGCCCATGTTTCTGGTGTTTCACTCCTTCAAAGCCAAGTGACTGTTCTTGGACTGCTCTTCATCCGGTTTTACTAACCGAAAATAAACATTAATTTGTTAACTGACATCATAAAAAGGGGATTGAACATTTGTTAGTAAGACTGGTCTATGCTTATAACTCGCATTAAACAAAGCTGAATAATAGTAAATAGCTAACTCCAAAAAGCCCATTTTTCTGGTGTTTCACCCCTTCAAAGCCAAGTGACTGTTCTTGGACTGCTCTTCATCCGGTTTTACTAACCGAAAATTAACATTAATTTGTTAACTGACATCATAAAAAGGGGATTGAACATTTGTTAGTAAGACTGGTCTATGCTTACAACTCGCATTAATTGAATATTTGCTCGCACTAACTGAAAAACGGTATCATTTTTGTAAGTCACACTAATCGAATATCGTATTATTCGAACTCACACTAATCGAGGCCTAGCTGCAGTTAAAAATTTGGATTTTAGCAGTTTTTTGAAATTTGTTAGTTAATTATTGAATAATTATTAAAAAAATATATTTCTATAATATTATTTATATAAAACTGATATAATATATAAGAATATAAGATATATATAAGAATTTGGCAGCATTTTTATCAATTTTAATTCAGAGACTGTATCAGATTGCCTAGAAGGAAAGCAATAGGCATAATGAATAAGAATTATAACTGGATCTTTGTAGTAATCAACTGATACAGTTATAAGGAAAAAAACTTGTGAAATATTAAGTAAAAAAAGGTAGTGCCAGTATTAATAATTTGTAAATCAAGGAATGAATTTGAATTACCAATCTGATGTTCAACAGAGAATTTTATAGGAGATAGATTAGATAACAGAGAATTTTATAGGATAGATAAATTCAATGACAGATTTGAAGAGTTGATCATTAGTATTCTGACAAAGAATGAGGCAGGTGTCAACATAATGTATATAGATGACAAGATAAAGCATGTCTAAGGAGAACTGAAAATTGTATGTGTCAAGATTGCAAACAATTATTTCAGCAAGAATGCTGATAAAAAGAGAACCATCATGTGGAAGAAAATAAACCTATTTAAATTGGATGTTATTATTTTTGGTAATAAGAAGAGAATAAGTAATTCTGGAGTAATATTAGTAATTATAGTAGTAGGAAAAGAGGGCTTTAAACAGCCTTAATACTATAACTATTAGGGATCATCATCACATAAGTCTCATCTTCACAAAAGATAATATCTCTTCAATAGGACTATAAAAAGCAATATATGAGCTCTATAATAATCCTTAGTTGATTTTTCTGCCATGCTCTTCAGTTCTCTGAAATTAAGAACTTAACATAAAAGCCTTTGCTTGCCTTAGGCCAGGAATGGATTTCCAATCGGAGAGATGTTGAGCTGCCAACCAGTCCCTGAGAACCTGATCAAATGTATCGATCCAAGAGAACGCCCAAGAGAATATAAGAGAGATATGATGCCAAAGAGAAGACTCTGGTCCAATACAGACAAGAAATCCCTTCTTTGACCAGCCCATCTACAGCCTCATTGATCTCAATCTCTTTATGTCCTAATACTCAAATAAGTTGAACTTTGTTCCTGGTAGCTACTTCCACAATAAAATTATAGCATCTCCATACAAGCATTGAAGTAAAAGAGGAATTTATCAAATGCTTTTAATGCAGTTTGACTATCTGATAGGATGTAATTTGTTTATTAACATAACCCTTTTCAAGTAAGGTTTTGGAAAACTCAGAATTTTGCAAATAAGTGAGTCCAAGCTGGTTCAAATCTAAAATGCAGTGTGAGATGAACTTTTTTGAGTTCTAACTCAAAAATATTCTAAGCAACCAATTTTTTTCAATAGATCACAAATATTAACTTCAATAATTGATTTGGTAGCAAATTTGAACATTAATAAACATTTTATTTAACTTAATATTTTTATATTTCAGTGAAAAAAATGACATTAAATGTTTAATTAAAAATTCTATTTAATAAAAATAATAGATGGAAGATAGTGCTCTTACATCTGCAGTATTATTGTTTTAAGGAGCTGATCACTCTGATTTGGCTAAAAGAGAAGGGCTGAAGGGAAACTGTTTTTGGTCTGTATTTCAAGTGAAGCAGGCTATGTGGATAGCTGAAAACATTTCTGAATAAACAGTTTATCTTGCTTAATTTACTTATTGTTTACTTTTATTTAGAAATTCTCACCTGCCTCCAGACTATGTAATATAACAAAAGCTAGAATAGGCCTTTTAAGACATTGCAAACAGGTGAGACTAGAAGGCCAAATATTCTGTGTAAAAATACAGCAAATGTCAGCAAAATAAATTTGGCCCAGCAGATTTGAAGGGCTTAAAGTTACTTACAGCCTATTTAATATTTTATTAATTGATTGCCCTCATATCTTAAATATATGTTCATTATGCCATGAGGAGAGGATAGATCCCAATCTGCATTGTTAGATCTCTAGCAAGGAAATCCCACATGGGCAAAAACACTTTTATCATCTTTGAAAAATATAACATTTATGTTTGAGGGCCACTTTCAGAGATAAAAGTAAATAACTTGTCCCTTTATAGTTAAGCCCACATATTTGACCTTTATTGTGCCAAGACTTTTGGATAAGAGCAAAATTGTAACAGTCCCTTATGTTTGGTTAGTACCTAACCAAAAGGACAGAAATGACTCTAGAGTGCTAGAGATTGATTTGCATCAATCTCAAACTTATGACATTAAAAATGCTCAAAGAAAGCACATATTCATGCATCCTTCATAATTGGTATGTCTGAAGGCCTACTAGTACTCTGGATCTCCACCATTGCTAACAAACCCAACCAGATTCCGTTCTTTTGCAGGAATAATCATTGAAGTTGGTCATGCAGGCTTAGTATTAGAACCCAAGAGCACCTATAACAACCCCAGTTCCATTCCAATAGAGTATAAAAGTCAGTTTCACTAGTATGAAACCACAACAGAAAATATGCTAATGATGAAAGCAATGTAGTTTTGGCATCATAATCTCATAGTAAAACTGCACCACTCTACATTGAATTCATTTGAACTTTACTGCAATGCAAAACTGTAGTCTATAATTTTGACCAATAAACTTAATTCTTTTTGTAATGTAGAAAAATAACAATGGCTGCTTATTTGAATATTGTAATATTAATTGAACTCATTATAAAATATCTACTTTTACATGATAAATGCTATAAAAATCTATAAAGATATTATTTTAAAAGAATATAAGTAATCTGCAATAGCAATTAAACTGCATTCAACAGATTAGATTATTTTTTTTTTATTTTTGTTTATTTCTAATGACTCTTAGAAGAAACTAAAATCACAAAGAATTATGAGAAAATGCTTCTGTCAAAGTGAGAATCATACAGCAAATTTCATTGTGGGAAAAAAATGATGGTTTCTATCTGTTTTCTACTATAGCAGATAGTGGGATCCAGCCTTAATTCTAGCTGAAAGTACAGTCCTTAAGATTTCAGTTTTAGTTAACATTTGTTTCAATTAACATCATAATTTTCAAGAACCTAATCACAATGTTAAATGAGGAAAACTGTATAGTCATTTAAGTTTAATTCTATATCAAAATAGTTGATTTGATACAGAAAATCTTATAAGTTGAATCAAATCCAACTGTTATTTGATTTCCAAGACAACATCAAATTTTTAGTTGTAATAATTCTCAATGCTATGTAAAATAGTCTTTCCGAAACTGAATGAATGCAAAATTATTTTAAAATATTAATTTTTAATACACAATATAAATAAGAATTATCTATGTAAGTCATGATTTAGAATCATAATTCATACAAACTAGATTAATAATCAGTGCACAAAATGAGAATGGTGTTCTGGTAAAATTTTTCAAAATACTCCTCTTAAATATTATAATACAAAAATGAAATAATATGATTATTTAAAAATATTTCTTTAGCATTCCCATAATTCCAATTCAAATATTAAGGTATATAAAAAAATTTATAAATTATTGTTTATAATACAGTACAGTATTACCTATTGTAATATTATACCACATGATATTTATAATTAAAAAAAATTAATAATAAAAAGTCTTCACAAAATTTTAAATGAATTTTCGTGAACTGTTGATAACAGTTGGTCAAAAGATTATAAACAGATGAAATTTTTTATTCACTAAATTAATGAAGTTAAATTAATTTGCTAAAATTATAAAGTTAAAGCTTGGTTTAATAGTTTTGAATATTAAGGAAATTAATAATCATGATATTTAATTAATGATAGCAAATAATAAATTAATTTTTATTCATTATAAACTTTTCTTTATATCGATATTATCTTTGTAATTAAATTACTAAAGGGCCAACAATCGACAGATCAGGAATTATTTTTAAATATATATATACTGTATACAGTCGAAATGCTTAAGAAAATGATATTTTAAAGATTTACATTACATATAATGTGCAGTTTCTAATTTATGAACTTTTGGAATGGATTTTTAACTCAATAGAATCGCCAGTTCGCATTTTTATCACCTGTTGAGTGTAAAACCTTAAAATATCATTTCCTAAACATTTCGATTCGATACCACTAAGCATATGAAAAAAATTTATCACCTATAATTTAATACTAGGTATGTATGAATTTAGCTAAAATCTGTTCTATTAACAAGGCCGTAACACTAATTGCTCCACTTACAGTATGTGTTCGATAGTATAGTTTATGTATATAATATTGTGCTGTAGCCACAAGTTTCGCGAAACACACTTTCGAAAAGACCGCTCTAAAATTTTTTTCTTTAGCTAAGACCTTTTAATAAATGACGTTTTAAGGATAAATCTTTAATGCAAGGATATTGTCAATTCGCCTTTTTAATTTATTTAAAATTAAAGTCGAGAGAGATGAATTTTAATTAGCAATTTAAATTTTATTTTGGACTCTCATATTCCATCCTACTGCTATAGACAATAGCTGTTTTGGTAAGTTTTTTTAGTTCGTAGTAATCTGTCGATTTAGGGCATTTTCATCAAAGTAGGACTGATGTCGATTTATGATTCTATGTATTATAACATTATAATATTTTAAGAAAAGGATGACTGTTTTCTTCATATTTTAAGAATTCCAAAAACGATTTCATTTATTAAAGATGATTTACTATTTATTCTAAAATTCCAACAACCACATTTTGGTTGTGATTTAACCATGGATGGATATAACAAATACCCAACATCGTTGTGGTATTATATTTAATTTTTTAAATAAACAAGAATGTCATGAAGCATTTTTAACAATAATAATTTTTTTTCCTAAAAGATATTTAATTAAACTCCATGAAATTAGTCCTACTTTCAAATCTCCAAATTATCCAACTACAATAATAAAATTTTCCGATATATAATTTCTATATACTGTAATTACGGATAAAAATTCGATATAGTTACCAGATTTACGGCGATATAATTTATTGCATGCAAACATTTCATTCTCTTTTAACACATTAATTAATCGTAAAGAAAAGTGAAGATTCAAATCTACAAGATTCAGCAGCACACGAACAGCCACATTTTCATACACTGGCTTATACTCAAGGTTACCTGAGTTTGCTTGATTTTGTTTGTTGTTGATGATATTTTGTAGTTTTCTCGTTGAATATTAATTTAAATATATAAGTAGATATAATATTTATAGAATTCCAAAATGACACATTATAAAATAAGGTGAACATTTATAATAAATTTTAATTAAAAGGATCGGAAAGTAAATTATCACTGTCAGAATATTTATACTGTATATAAATTGATTGACAATAGTAAATAATATAGTAATGTAAATGGCTACATCAACTGATATATTGTATTTATACCTATAAAGTTATGAATTCGATCATGTAAAATAAATAAAAGTAATTTTCTTGAAAACAAATAAGACATCATACTGAATATACTATATAAGGGCATTTTTATGAATGCTATCAATTATCAGATCTGTTATTATATCAACGTATACAATACTAAATACTATATTTGTCTATATACAAGTATAGTATAGTAATATTGTATGACTAGTAAGTGTAGTATTGAATGACTGCTAAGTATAATATTGTAGTTATGATTACTAATGCTATATACAGTATATTCTTATTTGAATTTAAAAAAAAAATGCATGCAAATCTTTTATATTTTGATAGTACTTTATTCCATTCAGATTAAAGATCTGTTCTCAAAAATTATTTAATCAAAATAAATTTTAATTAAAAATATCTAACATAAACTTATATAGCCGGATTTATTATATTAAATTATTCGACTAGGGGATTTTAGAAAACTGTATATAGACGTTCAATATTATTTAAATGAAAATCAATCATGTAGATTTTCAGTCATGTGCACTAATTTATTCGTTGATCATTTCATCTATTTTTTTTTTTTATCTGTTTCAATTCAGTAAATGCAGTCTAATAGACTCAAATTTTAAAATTACAGGTTTGATGATGATGCATTTAAAATTCAGAAAAACAATACAAAATTGCACATTATTATTATTGTCTTAATCTTATTTAATTTTAGTATTCCATTGAAAACTATTTGAAATAGTTCTCAATGAAATACTAAAATTATGAAATTATATTAATATTGAGAACTATTTTTTTATTAGTAATCGGGAAACAATGGCCCGCAGTTGTCGGCCGGATTGGCCGCGTGGAAACGCTTCGGCTTTCCACTCTGGAGGACCCGGAGGCAGTTTGGTGAAGGACGGGGATCACCGGGCCGGGTCCAGTACCCCGAAAAAATCCGGGACCAGACCCGGGTTCTCCTGCGTGGCACGCCAACAGCGTTAAACACTCGGCCATCAGGCCGCCATATAACAGGTTAAAAAGAGTCATCCGGATTGGCCGCGTGGAAACGCTGGCTTTCCATTCTGGAGGACCGTGTTCGAGTCTCGGGTCCCATCCTTTGAAAATATTTATCTTGGTGTCCGGGTTCGCCGTGGGCACTCCTGCAGGACTCCTCTATTGAAAGCCAAACGAGGCTAGGCCAGAAAATCCAGCTTTGATGCCTCACAAACGGCCGAATTGGCCGCGTGGAAACGCTTTGGCTTTCCACTATGGAGGACTAGGGTTCGAGTCTCGGGTCCCATCCTTTGAAAATATTTATCATGGTGTCCGGGTTCGCCGTCGACCCCCGTCCTCCATAATCCGGATGATTCCTCCGCAGAGGTGGGCAGCCTGTGGAAGGGCTTATTTCGCCCACCACTCGGCCATCAGGCCGCCATTTAACAGGTTAAAAAGAGTCATCCGGATTGGCCGCGTGGAAACGCTGGCTTTCCATTCTGGAGGACCGTGTTCGAGTCTCGGGTCCCATCCTTTGAAAATATTTATCTTGGTGTCCGGGTTCGCCGTCGACCCCCGTCCTCCATAATCCGGATGATTCCTCCGCAGAGGTGGGCAGCCTGTGGAAGGGCTTATTTCGCCCCGTCACTTAGTATTCTAATAGAATAGAAAGTGGCGTCATCTGTTGTCGAAAAAAGATTAAAAATAAACTTAAGTGGTCTATATTTATTCATATATTGATATCAGAATGGTCGAATTTAACAGAATAGAAAGTGGCGTCATCTGTTGTCGAAAAAAGGTTAAAAATAAACTTAAGTGGTCTATATTTATTCATATATTGATATCAGAATGGTCGAATTCTTACATGATTTAAATATCTTGATATCAAAGAGAAATAGAATTTTTAAAATTTTAGTCGCCATATTGTAACAGAACTAAAATTATAAACAGGTATGTGGAGGCTAAAATTACTTGTAAACTTTAGATAAAAGAAATGATCGACTGACAAAGCAAATACAATATATAATTTTTGATAAATATATTTACAAAGATTGGCGAATTCTCCGTTATTCGATTTTTACATCTTTTTAAAATTAAAAAATGATTTATTCAGATGTGTCTTAAGTTGGGAGCCTAATTTGTTGATCGGTTTTATTCTTAATTAATTAACATAACTCCGAATACAGTATACTTCTACACTGAACCCAGCATCAAATCCAAACGCATATGTTTATTTAGCTTCTCTCTGAGTATTTTGTCTTTCAATTATGAGGCAAATTGTGTTTAATAAATTTTCGAATGTTGATGTATCCATTCGAAACGATTTTCGATAACTTTCTTGATCTTCCATTGCCAATTCATGCATTAAATTTTCATAGCATTGTGTTTTTTAAGAATATTCCCTAGTCCATATTTCCGTTTTTAATTCTATTTTTAGATATAGTATGTAAGGAAGCTGATAAAATCAAAATTGTAGCAGCAAGTTTTAATCTGTCGTTTCGAATGCTCGATGCCATATTGGAAGTTGCCTCAACTCAACAAAAAATTGGGACAACAAATTGGAAACGTGTGATAAGAAAGTTGCTCGAAATAGACAACTTTTATTGGTCGTGATTGGTGGTTGTTGATTGAATTCGTGCAGTGTGATACGGCCTTTATACATCCATGAACAACGTTAAACACCAAAATAAAGGTTTCAAATTAAATTTACAGTTTTGTGTGTTGAATCAACTCGAAGAATACGAAGTGATGACAAATTAAAAGTTTAAACTAACTTTGTGTAACTTTAGATTTTTGGTTTGGATTGAGTTAGATAACATCCTTGGAGTTAGGCTAATTCGAATTATGTTGTTGAATCTCATGAGGGATATATCTGGCCACTTTCAAAGCCATTATCCAAATACAGTGAAACTGTTAAAATGACTATTTTGGTATAGTGACCACTTGGCTAAAGTAACAAAATTTCAAAAGCTGGTGTTTTTTCCATAGGATGTAATGCTATTTTTATTCCATATAGTGACCACCTGTCTAATGTGTGTATTGATCACGCACTTAACTACTTTTAGGAAATTTTAAGCTGCTAATGTGACCAAGAAGATTAATTTCATGGAAGAATTACTGTTTTTTTTTTTGGCTTGTTTCGCCCCGTTACTTAGTATTCTTCCTGAATGGAAAGTGGCGTCATCTGTTAACAAAAAAAAGAACGGTTACTTCAGATTACGCAATTCAATTTCACCCGCCATTCGGGATACCTATTCGCGTCTGCACATACTCAAGTGCGGATGTTTTTCCTCGTGTGCAATTTTACGCCGTTTCCACCCTATACTAAGCGGCGGGCCATTCCATTCCCATCATTGGCAACCCATAACACCGGTGGGGTCAGGTGGAGGGTGAAGCTTAATGGGTCGGGCCCGGACCCGTTATGAAAAAATTTGGAGGTGTGGGACCAGGGAATTGAACTCGAATCCTCTACAATACGCTCAATCGCGTCTATCTGGCCGATGCAAGTGCGTGTGTTAAGACATTTTGGCAAGAATGTCGTTCACTTTGAGAGCCACTTATTAATCACAGACACTATGATCGTATCAGCCCGGCAGCAGATATAGACATAATGCCTGCGCGAATAACACCCTGCTATATCAAGTCAGGCCCTCCTTTGAAATTTGAATATCTGCCATTTATAAATAGTTACAGATAGAGTTAATCGAGATCATATTCAATGGTACGATCATCTTGCTAAATTTCATAAAATTCGAATGAAAGCTCGAATATACTGTATAAAGAGAGTTCATCAGAAATTTGAATATTCTCCATTTTTAAGCGGTTATAACTAGAGTTAATCGATAAAGCGTTGAAATGACCATTGACAGTAGAATATTATCAAATTTCATAAAAATCTAAAGTTCAATCGATATTAGTGGGAGTAGGACTCGCAATATTGTTCAAAATCCTAATATAGTACTGGTATTTCGATATTTTTAATTTATAAAATCCGTATTCGCTATCAATACCGGTCAGGGCCGGCTCTATGGTTGGTGACGCCCTGGGCAAGCTGAACTTCGGCGCCCTTTTTAAGTATAAAGTAAAACCCCTTTTAACGCGAGGGATACGTTCCAAAGAAACCAAGCGCTAAACGAAGCAGCGTTAAACGAAGTCTATTCATAAATCATTCATGAAAATCGAAAGTATAAGAGTAAATAATTTATGTTTGTGATGAGGAAGTTTCTTCCTCAATTGATACTTTTTGTTTTTCGTTAAGAAGTCATCTAAATTCGTTTGCCTTTTCCTCTTTCCTTCAGCAAGCAATCGTCGATACCGAGACATCGCATACATGACACTTCGTCTTGCCTACCCGCAGGCAAAATGTGGTCAAAGAACTAATTTTATTAATAATCCCGTTACTTAATAATCGAATAATGATTTAAAATTGACATTTAAAAACAAAGCTGCTTACATCCATAATGGTTTGGCTGAGAGTATTAATAGCAATATTTCTTTCACTTTGTTTTATGCCATTTCCCAATCGGAGGTTACTAAGCCAGGTGGTATTCCAATGGTGAGAACTCACCGTGGATCACCCATACCCACCTCATATCGCCTATGCCCATAGTGGGATTGACTGTTAGATGAATTGATGGGATTCAAAAAAGCCGGTCCCTGAAAAAATATTAGCGGTGTGGAACCTGGGAACTGAATCTAGATCAGGACCGTCAACCGCGGTACGACATAAAATTGTGAACTTTTTCTTAAAACATTGAGATTTTTATATGCTTAATGAAGTTTTTATTATTTAAATACCTATCTACATTTCCTATTTCCATTTCTAAAATATTTCTTATTTCAATGATTAAAACTTCTTGATCCGCTCAATGATTTTAAAAAATTTCTGAACAAAAAGAAGTCAAAGATTATTATAATGCTACGACATTTTTGCATATTTGTCATGGTGGATATCATATAATTTTTTTGCTTAACTGAATTAGTATACAGTATTTTATGTGCGGCCCGAGATAATTTTTTTCTTCAAATATGGCCCAAGGAAGCCAAAAGGTTGGACACCTTGATCTAGATCCTTCATATGGTATATCAGCTCTTTATCACACGGTTATCTGGCTTCGATCCCAGACTTCTCTTGAAAATCTCTGGATCTGGTTCTCTAAGGTGGAAGCACAGCCCATTTCGTTGCAGTCATCTAGCTGATTGATCCAGGTTTTCTGAATGAAGAACCGAAGCGTTTCCACAACCAGTCCGGTTGACTTACACCATGTCCAATATGCAAGTGACGCGACACTGTACGCTATGAGCGAGAAAATAAAACCGCGTATCAAATGGAGATCACCAGAGTCAATTTGATACTCAAGAAAACTGTTTTAGCATTTTCATCTTCATTTTAATTCTTCTGTAAAAAAGTAATTCTTCTTTCATTGAATTTAACTTTTCATATACTGAATTTCATATTATAATAATGTGGGGGTCCGAGATCTACAATAAGTAGGTTGATTGGCTGTCAGATTTATTTTTACTTTTACAAATGACATCACTTTCCAATCAATGATGCCGTGTGGTAAAGCTGTGGCTCATCATCCTGGAGGATCTGGATCCTACACCTCCAGTTTTTCAGGAGGGGTCAAGGGCCCGACCCGTTTTTTTTTTTTTTTTTTTTTTT
>AYEL01058662.1:0-10517 GCA_000484575.1 Olivierus martensii
AGGGGTCAGCCGGATTGTGGAGGACGGGGATCGATGGGCCGGGCCCGGACCCCATGATAAATATTTTCAAGGGGTGGGACCCGAGACTCGAACCCGGGTCCTCCAGAGTGGAAAGCCGAAGCGTTTCCACGCGGCCAATCCGGCCGACCGGGCCCGGCCAGTTGAACTCCATTCTTCAACCACCCGGTTGACCTCATCATGGGTATTGGCCATCCTGTGATGGGCTCTATAAGTGGCCGCCGCCAAATACAGTACATTCTCACGTGATATGGCGGCTTAACCTAATCTAACATAACCTAATCCAATCAATGGTGATTACTACGTGATGGAATTATAACAAACTTGCCACAGGCTGCTTATATCTTCGGAGGGGTCAGCCAGATTGTAGAAGACAAAGATCTTTATTGTCAACAAATGACGCCACTTTCCATTCTATTAGAACACTAAGTGATAGGGCTAACAAACCCTTCCATAGGCTGCTTACCCCTGCCCCATCGATCACGGTTCTTTACAATCCGGCTGATCCCTCGTCAGCCGGATTGTGGAGGATGGAGATCGATGGACCAGGCCTGGACTCCATGATAAACATTTTCAAGGATGGGACTCGAGATTCGAACCCAGGTTCTCCAGAATGGAAAGCCGAAGCATTTCAACGTCGATCCCTGGAATTTATGAATATATCTAAAATGAAAAGCCGAAGCATTTTCACGCGGGCCGAAAGCTTGCTGTCAGACGTTTGGGGTATTTAAAGTATATTTTTTTCAGAAAGCTGGAATCAAATACCACGTTAAAATCTTCCGGTAGTTTTCTGAAGGAATCCTGGCTCATCCCGTTGATCTCATCTTCACTTTTCAGCTGATATTATGAAACTTAAAAATCATGATGAATTTTGAATTGTTCTATTCCTTAACAAACTCTGATTGAAAAGCAGATAGAAAATCTGGCAGTTGTACATAAGGAAAACTGCAGATTTTCAAGCTCACGGATTCAGAATGGTCGAATACTGTGGGATAAAATATTGGCTTGTCATTTGGAGTATGGTGATTTAATTTTGGGGTCTTACATCTCCAGATTTTTTCAAGAAGGATTCTGGTTCAGTCCAATGAACCTCATCTATCGTCTTATATCTGATTCTATACCCATGGAATTGGCCAATATGGTCTAGAACAGGGATTCCCAACTTTTTTCTTGCATCGACCCCCTTACATTTTTCTCTATAATATACAGCATACAACATAATCATAAATAAATAAATGCAAATAAATAACCTAAAGATAATTTAGACTAAGAATATGAACAAAAGTTTTGAAAGAAATGGTTTATTAGATTTATGTTTTAGTCCGGCCGAAAGCTTGCTGTCAGACGTTTGGGGTATTTAAAGTATATTTTTTTCAGAAAGCTGGAATCAAATACCACGTTAAAACTGTGATCCATGCTAGCACATTTAAATTTTCAATGCTTTGGAAGCGAACATTAAAATCTTTTAAATTTTGCAAGTGGCTTGTATATAACAATATATCTTCTGAGGAAATGCAATCTTTTTCAATAACGGTCCATCGCATATTAAAAATTATTATATTTTAAAAATATATTATTGGTTTTTAAAATACCGGTATATTAAATAATTTTAGAGTATTTTCCCCTTATATTTATTCCATATGATTTCTTCCGTACTACATAATATAGCTTTATATCAATAAACAATTATGAATTTTATTAATAAATTTTTTTTGTAATCAATGGAATCTTGATTATGCCGATCAATTGCCGGTGCATATTCAGCTCGACCCCAATAGACCCTTGATCATCATCGACCCCGTTGGGAATCCCTGGTCTAGAATAATCCCGCCGCACTGCTTAGTATCTGCATAAAACAAAACAGAAAAAGTAAAGATTGACCGGATATTTATTAGATACGTGATGTGTGTTGAAGGAGTGAATCGATGAGCCAAGCCGAAGAGAAATTTAAATCCAGATTCTTTAGGTTTTCTATGCAGCATATTTGACCCATATTGTACTGTAAAACATCTTTCTATTTGGAGAATACAGAATCAGTTCATTGTTCTACAATTCCAAATTTTTCAGAATCTAAGCTCCACCTGTTGATTCCATTGATTGGTTGATCCTTTACTCTCTTGTCTGACTCCATTGTAGATCTAGCCAACCTTTAAAAGATATCTAATGAGCACGCCGCATATTCCTCCTGTAGATTCGATGATATAAAATTATCAAAAAAAGACATACAGCCATCTAGCCAACTATAAACCTAAGATTACAGACTATCGATTACGGTCGTCAGGATTGGCAACATGGACACGCTTCGGTTTTCCACTGTGGAGGACCCGTGTCCGAGTCTCGGATCCCACTCCTTGGAAATGTTTATCATGGGGTCCGACTCGGCCCGTCGATCCCCGTCTCCACAATCTGGCTGATTCCTCCCGTAGATGTAGGCAGCCTATGGAAGGGCTTGTTTCGCCCGTTATCATGGATTTGTCCGTTATTTAATAACCTAGTATTCATATAGAATGGAAAGTGGCGCCATCTGTTGATTAAAAATGGCCATTGATTTGTCTTATATATGCAAACATAATTAGGACATGCTAATCCATTAGAACTGATTGATTATTTTAATTAAAAAACAGAAATTCAAATCGCATGGATATAATAATTTTAACATCATTTATTCACTCAGTCACAACTACGCAAGTAATATGAACCGTACGCGCTGGCCTTACTAGTTAAATGTAATTTTATATTTATTTATGCAATGAACATAATTCCGTCCTTGTTATTTGTCTGAAATATTAGAAAGAGAATTATATATAAAATTATAAATACTAGCTGTAATGCAAACACATATTTCAGACTATTGCTGAAAGCATAATAGTGAAATTCTTAACGTGTAGTCCAATTAGAATTTATAATACTATATAGTATGTAGATCAATCGAAACTGGTTAAATAATAACAAAATAACATTGATTTGAAAAATTTTTAAATCTATTCTTTACTTATATATAATATTCTGGTAATGCATCATCTTATTTTAATAATCATCTTGTTAAAATAAAAAATTGTAGATAAATAATTTTGTAAAAATAATTCTATTCTATCTTTTAATTAAAAATCAATTAATTATTTTTATTACTTTAGAATAAGTGTTTTAATAGAAGATGAATAAAAATAAAAAAATAAACCGGTAATTACTTTATATATAAAATATATATATAACTAGTAATATAAATTAAAAATTACTGTATTGTAAAATACTTCGTTGAAAAATTTTCGGAGGGACAAGAACTAAGGCTACAATTAATTCGTGAATATCATTCTTTGGTCCGAAGATTTTGGAAAACAGGTGGAATTTATGGTGAGGAGTATCTGCTGGCAAGTGAGATGTGGTGCTTTGCATCCATCTGCCGTGCGTTTTCCTGTACTTTGCTGGACAGGGCGGATTTTGCCAGGAGATGCGATAAATCGTTCTAGTGGGCAGGAGTTTTCCTTAACTCGCGGGAAAACGAATCTCACGACCGGGAAGGGTTGGCAGGCAACTGATATATCGGCTCGTCAACCTATGTGAAACCTGTTTTCCAATCGAATCGTAATTAAAAATTACGGTTTTAATTATTATTATTAATTTTAATTCCAAATTTTTATAGCTTTCTATTTTCTAAATTTTAATTATGTAGTTTTTGCACAGAAATCTGTTTTTATTTTTTTGTAATTTAGGCTATTTTTTGGCGTAATTGGATGTAAGGAAGAGAGGCGATTCCATCAGGAAGAGGTTCTGGATTTTCGTCGGTGTCGTTCATCACCTGACGTGAGTTCATCCTTGATGTCGTTACAGTTCCCCGTTTTGTCATTCTAGCGTTTTACTTTGGCCATATTCTTGTAATTTTTCCCAGTCAGTGTGTGGGATTTCTATTTTTGGCTTAATTGCGGATTAGTCTTTTTTGTGAATTGCGTGCAGTTCGGACCTAAAGAAAATCACTGCGATGAGGATGTTAATCCAGTTTTACTCATAATGGGGATTCTGTCTAGCCATTATGAGGTTTCTGGAAAAACAAAAAAAACGCAAAAAAGGGTGAGGCCTTGACGTGGTTTTGCGGCTTATGGTGAAATAAATTCACCAACAAACATCACCCGGCAGAAAAATGTTTTGAAATATTCAAGAAATAATTCGAAGATTATTATTCATTTTTGCATTTGCTCAGAACTTGGAGAAGAATGTACTCACCTGTGGCAGAAAAATGTTTTGAAATATTCAAAAAATAATTCGAAGATTATTATTCATTTTTGCATTTGCTCAGAACTTGGAGAAGAATGTACTCACCTGTGGAACTATAAATAATTCTCTTATTTCGGATCCATTTATAAATTTTTAAGTGAAGTTATGTATTATATTTGGAACATAATTATTAAAACTAACTGAAAAATATTAAAAATTTCACTTGTTTACTAAACTTCTACATTAGCAATTAATAAAAAGAGTGTAGTACCCCAATTTCGAATATTATACCATGTGAGGGTCTCCATTTCAGCGGCCATCGTTCGGCAGCTATGTTTTGCTGCTCCCTGGCCATTCTTTTTTGTCAACAGATGACGCCAAAGTCCATTCTGGTAGAACACTGTGGCGGGGCGAAACCATAGATTAAAGAAAACAAGATGCGACACTCCCATTAACCCAATTGTATACCGTTGTTGTCCTCAGCACTACTAGTACACATATTTAAATACGGCGTATCACATATTTAAATTCTTAAACGTTTCAATTAAATAAAATTTAAAATCTTCCTCTTATTATGGATTATACTCCTTTTATTTAAATGTATTAAACTAATAAAAAAAGAAATGTTACGTATTTATATTAACATATCTATGTAACATAAATGCATAACTTATTGTTTAAAAGTTATTACAATAAATTATTTCTGATTAACTCATTATTAAAGTTGGTCCTGCTTCTGGCAAAAATCGGGTTCTCAGGGTATTCGTAAAGTTTCTCTCTTCAAAATGATCACTGCATAAATATTTCGCTTTTCTACTTGAGTTTTTTTTACCTCTCTCAGCCATATTTCCAGTCTACTCTCAATGAAAAATAATGGTAAAAATATTTCTGGTAATTGTTTAGAATCACTATCATTGCGATATTCAAAATACTGTAACTTATCTCTCAGGTTCCTTAATTTTAATTGGAAAGTTAAAAAACGACAATTGCAATTACTCATGTTATTATACAGTGAAGTTCTTCACAAACTCTAACGTCCTTTCCCATTTGGTTAAATTAAAAAAACAATGAAAATAAAATAACTTTAAAATCGATAAAATAAAATAATAATGGCGACAGCTAAAACCCAGGAGGTAAACATTCCGATATCTCAACAGAAATAATTAGTTAATCTCCCTGCCAATAGGGGCAGCACTGGATTCTCCAGGGTGATAAGCCGAAGCTTTACCACGCGGCCATCCGGCCGACCATATTTTTAGGTCATTTTAAATGAGCGAAACAAACCCTTCCACAGACTGCCCACCCCTGCGGAGAGATCAGCCGGATTGTGGAGGCGGGGATCGATAGGCCAGGCCCGGATCCCATTATAAATATTTTCAAGGGGTGAGACTCGATCCAGGGTCCTCCAGAGTGGAAAGCCGAAGCGTTTCCACGCGGCCAATCAAACACGGGTCCTCCAGAGTGGAAAGCCGAAGCGTTTCCACGCGGCCAATCCGGCCGGCTATTTACTATGGTTGTGGGAGGAGCCAGAACAAATTAATAAATTTTCAATTAAATCTTATGGAAAATCGCGCCTTGGATAACGACGTTAACCAAGGTACCACTGTATCATGGTCTATAAATATATATTTAGAATTACACAAAATGTTATTCTTTTTGTACAAACATAATTTAGATAATAATGTTTCGTACACGGATTTAATCCCACGTACTTCCACTGCCGCCGATTTGCAGCCTTCCTGAATGAATTTGTTTATCCTTACATATGACAACCTTTGATAGTCATTTAAAATATCTCTATTAACGCCGGCAATAGCAAATTCAATAAAAATATTTCTCATTCTCAATAAATAAAATTTAAATTATTTTGAGAAATTTTCGATATATTTTTAATTTTTTTTTTATAAATAGGAGTTAATGCAACATTTAGATTTCAAAAAATTTCCCAATATTTTCCATATAGGCCTTATAGTAGTTTAAATGATAAGTTTTCTTTAATTAATTCTTCTACCTTAATGTCGGTCGGATGGCCGCATGGTAAAGCTTTGGCTTACCACCCTGGAGGATCCGGGTCCCACACCTTTTTTTGTATAAACATAATTTAGATACACAATGCTTCGTGCACGGATTTAACCCCACGTACTTCCACTGCCGCCGATTTGCAGCCTTCCTGAATGAATTTGTTTATCCTTACGGAGATTCTCTAAAGAAAGAAATTTCTGCTAGCAAATATTGAACTCTGAACGGGAATACATGAGAAATGAAGACTTTTATTTTAACTGTTTGTCACTTCGGGTTTTGACTAGAAAAAACTAGAAATTCCGCTTCAAAAAGAAATGTTCGGTATTTCGAGTTCGGCCTAGGAAATACTAAAACGTCCGACAAGCGTTAGGACGTTCTCGTTTTGCCTAACCCAATCTTCTACCTTAATACCCACTTTATCGATAATAATGTTATATTGATGAAGAAAAGTTTTTTTTTTAATATCTGAGATGTGCTAAATAATAATTATTACAAATCATTGGAAAAATTTTAAATGCTCGTTTTGTAAAACGTGAATTTTAATATTTTACAGATAAGATATGAATGATCAAAAACACTACTTGATAAATGATAAATCCAAAATCGGTATATGAATTATGATAATTTTTCGACATCAAAATATTAGATCATAATTTATCACGTATAACTTGTTTATCACACGTTTTTGAAAGGTTTTTTTTATATTCAGTGTAATTTTGAAAAACATTATAAAGAAATATGTTTATTGTACAAGAACACAATTAAAATTAACAATTTATAAATATATTTATTTTCATATTACAGGAAAATGAGACAGTCTTTATTGACCATTTATTAAATTAATGGTTGAAGGTCGCAATCATTTCTTATGCTTACCTATTTTAGTTGAAATCAAGAAATCAAGGTCTTCTATGCAAGAAAAAAAAATGTCGTGCTTGAAACTCATATATATATTTTAAATTATTTTTATTTATTGCCTAGTGCCATCAGAAACTTAAATCTACTGCTTTCATAATATTTTAAATAATGGCAATTGTAATTTCCATCGATGACAAAAAATATTTGTATAGTGGATATAATTTCCATATTATATAAAATAATCCATATAAAAATGATGATATTTGAAAATTATAAAATTTAAAATATTAGCTTCTGAATCGTTTTGTCCGTTTTATCAACATATTGTATTTTGATAAAAAAAAAATTGTTTATGATCTTTCATTTAAAAAATAACATTTAGCATGATCTTTTTCAAAATTAAAATTATTTGATAATGAAAATTACGGCACAGCATTTGCAACATTAAATTGATTTAAACAATAAAAAATTAATTTTATAATTATTATAATTCTATTAAATTTAAAATAAATAATAAGATTTTTCTCTTTTAAAACGAATTTATTTCACATATCGATTTTCTAGAAAGATTCAAGTGCGGAACTATATTCTTGATGACGTCAACGATGAGAGAAAATATGGCGGCCGTTTGGCAACCACAAGAAGACGGTTTGAGACAAATATTGAAATTATTAAAAGAATCACAGTCTCCCGATACAGCAACGCAAAGAATAGTGCAGCAAGTATCCTTATTTTTGATTACAGAGAATTATGAATATATTTATTCAGCATTATTTGATTTGCAAAATGAGAAAAAAATCATAGCAGAGTTAGGCTTAATCGATCCGGTTTCGAAAATACGTTTAAATTTTTTTTATTTATTAGTATTAATTTGTCATTTTATTTAATATAATCTTATTCCTATATTTGTTTACTTTTTTATCATGGCAGTTGATCTTCATTTTTTATTTTTAATGCTACTCTGTTGTTAGATTAATTAACGTTTTAATCTAGTTCAAAACCATATAATTAATCAGTATAAAAATGACCATACCTTGTGAAACAAAGTGTATCTAGTTTTAGTGTAAAATTCCAATGATTTGATCATTTTTGTATATTTTTTGGCATATACTTATTTTGTTATATACAAACGACCGCATGTTGTTTCCGAAAATGTCTCCTTTAATACTTTTATCAATGAAATTAAAAAAAATCTAATAAATAAAATGGATTTTGGAAGAATAGGTGTAATGTTTTTGATTATTACATAAATTAGTGATTTTAAAGTTTGGTCTTGTTTATTTAGTTATCATATCAGTACCACGATATCTTATTAAAAAAAAGTAAAATTTCCACATCCAAGTAGCTTCATAAAAACAATAAGGATTGATTATTACAGACTAAATGAACTTTAGAAAATAATTATGTATATATTGTCAATTTGATTGAATTTAAAATAATCCTTATTTTGGTGATTAACCCATTTCATGTTGTTGCAAATTTCTGTAGAACTTTAAAAAACTCCTTTCTTTTTATAATAATAATACATCGAGATTGTGCATTGAATGTTTATATATTTCTGAGTAATGTTTGTTTTTGAGTGATTGAGCTATACCATGATTGTGAACAAAGTGAGCATTAGTAAGAACACAAATATTTGGCTTATCAGAGCATTCATGCAAGACAAAAATGATTTCTTCAGTGTTAATATTCATTTTTTAATGATTACTTAAAATGACAAATAGCTAATTTGCACTTTTTGACATCTGATAGGGAATATAAATCCTATCTTCTTTTAACAAGTATTCTTTAGTGTTCTTTATTGATTGTTTTAATAAATGTGAAATTTTTTAATCGATCCATGTCATCAGCTATTATTTTTCGCATGTGCCAGTGTTGGCCATATCTGATACTAATTTAATATTTTTTTAACAGCAGATGATATCAAACTATTGGCCTATTGCTAGAAGGAAGTATTTCTGTTTTAATACAGTGTTAAAGAAATCTTGAAATATTTTGTATAATTGTTGTTTAATATAATTTGATATCTTATTATACTTAGAAAATTCTATTCGATCTATTGTAATTCCCTCCTGTTAGTACAGGTAGTCCTCGACCTATGACGCGGTTCTGTTCCAATATCTCCGTCATAAGTCGATTTGATGTAAGTCAAGGACTTTTTTAATTCTTGATTTGTTTGATTTCTGATTTAATGTTTTCATAAATTAATTTTCTATTTAACTTAAAACAGTTAAAATAAAGCTTTCCTTGCTTTTTTTACATTGAAATTTTCGTCAGTAGTATTATTTCTCTTACTAGACATAAGAGTTATGACAAGATATAGTAATAAGGCTTTACTTGCAGATTAATGGAAATGCTACAATGTGTATACAAAAGCAATTTCATATATTATCTATATATGCAGATGGCAAAGTTGAATTAGAGAATTTTTAGCACTGTTCCCCGATTATAATGTGGATTTGCAGGATGGTGATCCGACCTGTATTATAAGACAATTGTGCTATAACCGATGGCTTCTCTTATTCTCTAATTTAGTGATTCTTTACAGGTCTAAACATTTCAAATTTAAAGTATTGATCCTGATAAACATAGCTGCATATTTGACATTATTTAATAGCCAATAAGAGATGGATGAGAAATGTTATGAATTGCTAATACCTAATGAGGATTCAACAATTGCTAACTTGTTGAAAATTAATTATACTGGGATTAATTATAACTAACAGTTTAGAAAAGATATTTATTAATAATTTACATCATTTTCATCGTTTTCTAAAGTCGAATTATATCTCAAATCACTGTCAAAATTGCTGTGAAATGGCAAGCAACAAGATGGCAGATGAGTAGTGCACCTCCTGGCTATCAGGAGTTTCATAAGATTTTTTAAATTCCTCTTTTTGTCACTGATTTATATAAAAACTAGCTGTAATACCCAGTGTTGCCGAGTTTTGTTTATAAATCACATATTAAAAATAATTATTGAAAAAAATAATCATTAACATGCAATACATTGTATATATAATCATACAATAAACAATGCTCCAAATTCAATATCATTTTTCTCTTGTTATTGTTTGTTTATATTTCCTTTAAAAATTAAATGATTAAATATTCAAAATTTGTTCCTGTATGAAAACACTTGTATTAAATATATAGAAATATCTTTTATTATACAACAAACAAACACGTATTAAACAACCGCTTTGCAATAAAAAGTGAAGCACCCGCTTGGTCCTATGTTGCATAGTACAGTGATCTCAAACTCACGGTTCGCGGGCTGCATCCTGCCCGCAAAGTAATTTTGTATTCCCCAAGATATTTTAGATATTTGTTTAAATACATATTAATCAGAAAATTATTTCAATTTAATGTTAACAAAATAATAATCTAAAGTAGGGGTGGGCAACCTC
>AYEL01058667.1:0-25375 GCA_000484575.1 Olivierus martensii
CCAAAAAATTTCAAATTGATTTTAACGATATACTTTACCTGGTTTTACCGACGTGCAAGTCTCACTTTTGAGTTGGCTACCATGAAATTTGCAGTGGTAGCCAATTGTCTACTCAACTTTTTGAAATTTGTCAAGCCCTGTAATTAGGAAATATAATTAACTGGAAATTTTTATTTTATTGTTTATATGAAATAATTTATTATAGCATAAAACAATAATGTATAAATTAAATTAAATTTAATATACTTTTAGATGAACCAACTAGGTCCTTAAGTGGTTTAATTTTGAAAAATAATGTCAAAGCTCATTTTCACACTTTTCCTCCTGAAGTGACAGAATTCATTAAATCAGAATGTTTGAATAGTGTAGGAGATCCTTCTCCTCTTATAAGAGCAACTATTGGTATCCTAGTAACAACAATTGCATCTAAAGGAGAATTAGCAAATTGGCCTGATCTTCTTCCAAGGCTTTGTCATCTTTTAGATTCAGAAGATTATAATGTGTGTGAAGTAAGTGAAAATTTAAATTGTGATTTTATATATAATACATTCCTTCCCCAATTTATGAGCATAAATTATTGTTGATTTTTAAATTAGATTCTTGTAAATAAAGAACAGAGTTATCATTGATTTAAAATGGAAAAAATTATTCATTATTAAGATCAAAAATGTCCATTTTTTACTTAAATCTGTTAAAATACTATCTAATCATATAAAAGAGAACAAAATTGCTTCAGTAATTAGCATTACTTATTATAATACAATAATTAGAGGAAAATAAAACCATTTAATTGCCTTTTATGATACAAGTCAAATAACGTATGAATTTTACTACAGCAGTGGGTCTTAACCTTTTCAGGTTTATGGGACACTTATGAACTGCTAAAAGTTTGATAGCACACCAATAAATTCATTTTACCAACAAATTTAATTGTATAATAAAAATTAAATTGTTTTTATAATTAAATTTACAGCTATTCTCTGACTTATGTAAATACTTGGGACAAATATTTTTATATAAGCTGAAAAAATAATTTTTTAACCAAATTACTGAATCAAACATTCCTAAGGCTAAGTAGATTACAGTGATTGCAACTACACAATACAGGTAGGCCTCGATTAGTGAGAGTTTGAATAATGCGATTTTGATTAGTGCGATTTATAAAATTGATACCGTTTTTCAATTAGTGCGAGCAAATATTCGATTCTTTTAAAATTGATACCATTTTTCAGTTAGTGCGAGCAAATATTCGATTAATCAAGTTGTAAGCCTACACCAGTCTTACTAACAAAGCTCCGCCTCCTTTTATGATGTCAATTAACAAATTACCGTTAATTTTCGGTTAGTAAAACCGGACAAGGAGCAGTCCAAGAACAGTCACTTGGCTTTGAAGGGGTGAAACATCAGAAAGAGGGGAGGAGCAGTCCAAGAACAGTCATTTGGCTTTCAAGGGGTGAAACACCAGAAAGATGGGCTTTATTATTCAGCTTTGTTATCGTATACATACAATATAGTACAGAATTTACTCTTTCAAAAAGTATCGAAATGGATAAAAGGAAGAACACTTTTGACGATAAAACAGGAAACGTAAAAAAGAAGAGGTTAGTGATTACGCTAGAGCAAAAAATGGATGTGATTAAGTGACGTTGAAGCAGTGCTCCACTTCCGTTTTCGATTAGCTCTTTTGGTTTCGATTTGGCGGTTGGTTTGATGATGGTATGAGATGCAATTCCTGGTAAGAGTCCCCATACCATATTTACATATTTTACATATTACCATATTTTACATATAGTTAATACTTCGAATAGTGCGAGAAATTCGTGGAACCCATTATTCGCACTAATCGAGGCCTACCTGTTTGTGATGCAGTTCCTTGATTGAAAGGAAGATAATATCGCAAGGAATACTATCATACCAATAGTAAAATCCAACAAACAGTATAACAAATATATGTAAAAACAATATTTGCTATATACAGTGTGTCCATAATTAAAGTTCCCCTATTCAGAGCTGTATATTGCCATTACTATTCATCAGAAAATTATGAAACTTTGAGTCCCCATAATAAAGGGATAGGAAAGACATTCAGTAAAAAATTTTAATTCCAAATATCACCACTGGAGGACGCTTTATTGTAAAACTAACCATAGCGCACATGCAAATGTTTGAAACAACATTATTATCAGTTTTTTTTTTCAGTATAAAAGATTGAAACATTTGCAGAAGAATTGTTTCCAGTGTCTTCTCACCATTCAAAATGACTCTCAGTATACAAGATTGTATTTGCTAGTAAAACACTTTTATCAAAATGCTGATTCCACAGCAGTAGCTTTGCGGAAATTTTGGAGTTTGAATGGCCTTTGAAGAGGTTCAATCACTTCTAAAGGATTTCAAAAAATGATAACGAAATTTGAAGCAACAGGATCGTTGGCTGTCTGTCCTGGAAGAGGAAGAAAAACGCATTTGTATGGAGGTAGTAGAGGAGGTTGCAGTTCAGGTGGAAGAGGAGAGAGCTTCAAACTTTATGGGCAACATTAATGTTCTCCATGTTGCAAAAACATTGGATAGGCCATCTTCTATTGTTCGTAAGGTTCTCTGGAATATCCTGAAGTGAAAGTTTATATGGAAATAATACCATATATTATGCATACAAACTTCCACTTGTTCAGCAGCTGCTTCCATATTATTTTGATGCATGACTATTATTCTTGATTGCTATGAGATCGATTCCGAATAGCCTTGGAATGTCCTCTGGTTAGAAGAAGCACATTTTCATTTGGATGGCTCAGTGAATACTCACAACTGCTGAATTTGGGTTTTTAGAAAATCCCTGCTCAATCATTAATAATCCATTGCATTCCCCAAGCATAACAGTATGGCAGTGGTAATACTTTAGATTTAACAATGAAGTTTTATTAACAGATTATTGTATTCAGACTATAGACATATTCGTAAATGGGATCATTAAATTGCACCCTTATTAAGTTTTAGTGCCTGCAGATTTTGTCTTTTTAGAGAAACTGTAACTTTAATTTAATTTTTATTCCTTAATTTCTAAATTATGAATAACAACAAAAAATTTTGGCTGTCACAGAAATTCGAGGATTAGATTTTTCTAACGATACCCTATTTACAGGAATCAGTAATCTCTTTTGCAGTCAGTGGTTTGACTGCAAAAGAGATATTCAGCCAACCATGTTTCACTATTAATATACATGATTCATACAATTACATACAATTCATTCTTAATTTTTTTGTGTCATACCATCAAAGACTTGGCGACACACTAGTGTGCCGTGATACAGTGGTAGAGAATCACTACAGTATGGTGTGGATTTTTGGCATCATTTATTTTGGAGCCATATTTCTCTAAGAAATTAACTTTATTAGATCCAGTGACATGTTCTATCACCAGGCAATGATATGCATCACTCTTAAAGAACTTAATTGTTCCAACTCTGAAAACGTGAATGCCTTGGACGAACAGGAACAGGAAAACAAAGATTTAGATGGCTGTACACTAGGTTTAGCCATTGAAATAGAAAAGAAGTGAAAAGGTTATGGGAAAGTAAGAGAAAAGTTGAAAGGTTCCTATCATGAAGAAGTGTGATAGGGCACTAGTGGAAAGGAGAGAAAGCTACTGATACCATTTATTATAAATTTAACAGCATTAACATTTGATTTTTGCATTATTAAAATTTACATTTCTTGATGATATTTCGTAAATATAAATATAGTTGAATATAACAATATAGTAAATAATAAAATTCTGAAATGAGCATACATAGTTAACAATAATTTCAATAATAAGTAACAATGTGTTCAGTTAAACAAAGTATTTAAATTACAATAATTATGCTCATATAAATGAATAAATAAATAAAATAAACAAGTAACAATATAATGAAATAATATTTAAATGTTATATAGTTAAATAGTAGTGAATATATGAATAATATGAATTTTTTTTTTTAAAAGAATAACAAAAACAATAAATAAAATGTTTATTTTCAATTTTCAGTTGAAAATTGTTGGAAGTCCATTTCTTCTTAGTTTGGGTTATTTAAAATGATACTTAACGTCCAGCTATTTGAATGTCTATTAGCTGTTGCGTTCTACTGTATGTTTAATGATATAATTGGTATGATCCAGCCAATTTGAATGTTTTCTTATGTGCCAATGTGAACATAAATTTAATTACAGTTTCCTTTATTTCCCAATAAATGTTAGGTTTCTTATTAGAGGTTTTCTTGATTGTTGTCCTTATGTCTTGTGTTTTAGCTATAGTTCTTTTTATAATCTCTTCTGGCTCTGATGTTTCTCCATTGTTTTCTTTTTGGTTTATTCTTTCCTTCTCTGAAAAACTAAAAATATTTTAATTTGTATTTAATAAAATATTCTCTGTTGATCATTGTGTATCGTTGAAGTTTGGTATCAAGGCCTTGGTTTTATTTAGGTATTTGTTCAGTGCGTTTAAATTCCTTTTGTCTTCTATGAGTTGATAATGTTCACAAGGCCAGTTATAACCACTAAATAATACCGATTTTTCAAAGTCTGTTCTTTGTGTGTTGTAGATTGGACAATAGTAAAGAAAGTGATCCACGTCGTGAACTCCTTGACCACATATGCACTGATCGGTATTCTTGATTTTAAATCTTTTGAAGTAAGAATTAAATCTTCCGTGTCCAGTAATTATTTGTGTTATAAATGAATTAGGGATAAATTCTTTGTTTTTAAGGAATCTTATAATGTCCGGAATATATGAATATGCATGTCTTCCTGTATTTGAATTATTCCATTGGCCTTGCCGTTTGTTAATGATATCATCATTGATATAATTTTTAATATATCTAATTGGGAGTCTATTAAATTTTATGATGTTATCTGATTCTGCTGCTCTTCTAGCGAGGAGATCTGCTTTTTCATTACCTTTAATTCCAGTATGTCCTGGTATCCAATGGACGAACAGTCTTTATGCAAGACAGAGCTCCTCCACACATTGCAGGTTGTTTTAAAGATGTAGTTAGACATTTTACAGAAGAAAGTGTCATAAGCCACTACTTCTGTAATGTCTGGCCTACTTGATTCACAGACTTGAATCCATGCAATTTTTGGCTCTGGGGTTATTTGAAAGATCTGGTCAGCTGTGACAATGTGAAAACCTTGGTGCAAAATGCTGTCTTTAAGATTGGCTATGTACTCAATATTTTGAGGCATTCACTTTGCTCTAATGTTGAACATGCCATTTTGGGATTTCAGAGGGTGTTTATAATTAAAAACTCTGAATAAGATGTTTACATCAGGGAATATCTTATTCATTTTTTAAAATTAAATAAATGACATAAAATTCTTAAATCAGATAAATATATATTTTATTGTGTATTTCATAATATTCAAAATGAAAAATTTTATTAAAACTTAATCCCTATAAGAAGCATTAAACAGCAGGTGTAAAAACTAAAAATTTTTTTATTGCTAACATTTTCGATGCCTTTGCATTCTCTTCAGGCAAAAAACAGAATAGAACCTATTCTATTTTTTGCCTGAAGAGGATGCAAAGTCGAAAACATTAGCAATAAAAAAATTTTTAGTTTTTACACCTGCTGTTTAGTGCTGTTTATAGGGATTAAGTTTGAAGTAATAACAAAGCAGTTTTTTCTATATTCATTAATCATGGATTTTATTAAAAGTTTATAAAATTGTTGATAAATAGTGTTTTTGTTAAATAGTATATCCTAGATTTTTTAATATGATATTTAACTTCTGTCTTGGTGCTACGATTGACTATACATTAATGTTAATCAAGCAATTTTCTTTAAACTGTATGGAAAATAAAACTTTAAATTTTATTTCATTATTTTTTATTATAAAGTTTATCATTTTGCTTTTATTTATAATTACATTGGATTAATAATAATAAATTAAGTATTAATAAAAATATATTTCAGTATGTATAACTACTTTATTTAATATTAATTATAGGGAGCATTTGGAGCACTTCAAAAAATTTGTGAAGATTCTGCTGAGGTTTTAGATAGTGATGCTCTTAATAGGCCATTAAATATTTTAATTCCAAAGTTCCTCAATTTTTTTAAGCATGCCAGTCCAAAAATAAGGTCGCATGCTATTGCCTGTGTTAACCAGTTCATCATGAGCAGAACACAAGTTTTGATGCTACATATAGATGCATTTTTAGAGGTAATTTTTAACTCTTATTATAAATATAGATAAGTACAGAAAGAAAGGAACTTTATTTTATTTGAATAAATTGAAACTATTTAGAATAAATGAAAATATAAATAATTCAAATAAAAACTACAAAGCAATTCTAATGCATAGGCAGTAATGAAATAGGTAAGTTGTGATGAGGTTTTACTGAATCTTAGGTAAGACTTTTATTCTTATGAGAAAATTGGGCATTATAATTCAGTTTTTCAAATTTTATATTGTAAATCCTCTTATGTATGGATTTCGGAAATAATAGATGAATTTGTTTAGCTCTGAATATTTCATCAGTGATGGGAATATTTGAAATTAATGGTCTTTAATGTTAATTAACAAATGACCCAACTCATCATCCACCAAACATAGTAAATGAAATGACTATTTTGTTTGTGTTAAGAGTGTAGTCTATCTTATGTATGAGACATACATATAGGCTTATCACCTATATTATTATTTATATTCACTGCAATATATATCTTTGCATCGTGTGTATGCATTGGTATTGTTTATATAGTATTGCATTATTGTTTTGTTGACTTTTAGATTATTTTTATTTATACAGTATACTATCAATTAATTGATAATAGGAAAATTGATTCTCTCAATAATCTGCAAAATATCCAAAATTCAGCAGTTTGGACAATAGGCATTTAATATTAAAAAAAAAACAAATTTATTTGCAGCAAGAAATTATTGCACTCGAGTGGGATTCTAATATTTGATTTTCAATTTTCTAAGATATAATAAAAAAAAATGAATCTGGGGCATTTTTTATTTTATCAAATCTAAGATAAAATATCAATAATTAAACATCACTACCAGATTATAGATGAATAATCTGGAGTATATTATAATTTATAATTACTTGATAATTGGCACTATTGGACTCATTGTTCTATTCATAAAGGTCTATATTAAATTATATTTATTTATTTAATTATTTGATCGACAGATGAATAATCTGGAGTATATTGTAATTTATAATTACTTGAGAATTGGCACTATTGGACTGATTGTTCTATTCATAAAGGTCTATATTAAATTATATTTATTTATTTAATTATTTGATCAATGTTAGTGTTTTAAATAATGAATTATTTGGATAAAAATATTTTAATAGAAGAAAAACTAATATTTTAAAATTTTGTGTTACTGAAAAATAAATAATATTAACTAGTTTTAATTGAAATAAATAAGAATCTGTTGTATTTTATATATTTTATTTCTTGAAAATTATCCGTTAGAAGGAATAGATAGGTTGCAAATAATTAAATTATTGATTATAAATAAAGAAAAAAATTTTAAATTTTGAACTAAAAATATATTTTTTGTACAGGTGCTCCCCTATTTACAATCATTTAGCATATAATAATCCAATCTTGGGATTAGACTATGTAAGATCAGATTATCTTAATTGGAGTACAAATTAGTTCGGTCCGTTTTCAAAAGATGGCACTGTCTGTTATGAATGTTTCCTAGTGACAGCTGATATTGTCTGTTTCAGAGAGGTTAGACATCTGTCAATAATAATCAGTTTATATCGCTTTGAGATTCATACAAAAACCTTGTTTTTTACTGTGTTGAATATGTCAAATTTTGTGTTAACTAAGCAGCATTTGCGGGAGGTTTTAGTTTTCTGTTTTAATTGGAAGAAAAGTGCAGCTGAAGCGCATTGAATGCTTGTGGAAGTTTATGATAACAATGCTCCAACTGATATATCATATAGGAAATGGTTTCGACGTTTAAAGAGTGGTGATTTCAGCGTTGAAGACAAGCCTCGCTGTGGACAGCCAAAAAAATTCGAAGACAAAAAATTGGAGGCATTACTCAATGAAGATCCGAGTCAAACGCAAGAGGTGCTTGCAGAATCAGTTGGAGTGACTCAACAAGCAGTTTCCGTACAATTGAAATCTATAGGAATGATTCAAAAGCAAGGCATTTGGGTGCCTTATGAACTGAAACCGAGAGACATTGAAAGGCGATTTTTTATTTGTGAGCAGCTGATTCAAAGGCAACAAAGAAAAGGGTTTTTTACATTGGATTGTATGATGTAAAAAATCCTTTTTTTTTTTTTTTTTTTTTTTATTGCCTTTGATGGAAATGGGATATTCCATCAAAGGCAACAAAGAAATGGATATGAAATGGATATTCTGTGACAACCCCAAGAAGAAAAAATATTATGTTATGCCCAGTCAATCGTTGCCATCGACACCAAAGCTGAATATTCATGGTTTGAAGGTCATTCTCTATATCTGGTGGGACCAAAAGGCTGTTTATACTATGAGCTGCTACAACCTGGCGATTCCATTACGGGCGATTGGTATAGGCTACAATTGATTCGTTTGAGGTATGCATTACATGAAAAACAGCCGGAATATGAGCAAAAGACATGACAAAGTTATTCTTCTACATGACAACGCTAGGCCTCATGTCGCAAAAGTCGTAAAAAAAATATTTGGAAACGCTCAAGTGGGATATTTTATCGCACCCCTATATTCTCTGGACAATGCTCCTTCTGATTACTGGCTGTTCCGACGGATGCAGCACAATTTGGCAGGTCACCGGTTCACTTCTTTCGCAGAAATCGCTATATTCTCCGGACAATGCTCCTTCTGATTATTGGCTGTTCCGATGGATGCAGCACAATTTGGCAGGTCACCGGTTCACTTCTTTCGCAGAAATCAAAAATTGGCTCGTAACTTGGATCGCCTCAAAAGATGAGACATTTTTTTGAGATGGAATTCGAAAATTGCCTGAGAGGTGGGAAAAAGTAGTAGCCAACGATGGACAATACTTTGATTAATCTGTTCATTCATTTTGTTCTGAAATAAATGCATTTTTGACCAAAAAAACGGACCGAACTAATTTGTACTCCCATGATATTCTAAACTTGATTATTTTCATAGCATATTGGCTAGAAATACTTTTTTTGTTTTATTGAAAATTTACAGTCAGCTGATGTTGTGTGTTGAAGCAATTGCTTACCACTGGATTCAATTCTAGACCTTGCAGATTGAATTCAATTCAATTTCCAAGATTATTTTACCATTTGAAGGTTCCAAACTTCCATTGTGTATTATTAGTACTAAAATTACTACTGTTATTAGCCATTTTCAATGCGATTTTTTTTCATCCTATGATTATGTCATCAAAGCATAACTCTGTTGTAAATAAAGAAGTGCCTGTAAATTTTCTTTATAATCAATCAATGCATGGTGGCCAAGGTATTGAATTGGTTGATGTTTACTCATCTTTCATCAAGAGCAAATAAAGGCATTTGACTTATTGATAAATCTTGCCAGGACAATTTTCTCTCTCTTGTTTTTATAGTAGTGTGATTTCTATTGCTGATCACCTGATTTGATATAATGAAGTCGTGCAAATTAGCTACAGATCTAGTTGGACTATGGAATAATTTTCAGTTGCTTAGTAAATAATGTTTTCCAGTTTAAACTGCTTTTTTTAAGAGATTGATTAAAAATGAATCAAAAAATGAATTGATTAAAAATGAATCAAATGAATTTAATCAAAAAATTTATGAAAAATTCATATATACTACAGTGAAACCCCGCTCGTGTGTTCCCGTATCGTACGACTTTCCCGCTTTAAACGTCTATTTTCGGAAGTCCGAGCATTTTCCTATACATGCAATGTAAAACTTTCCCTCTTCCTACGTTATATACTACTATGTTAAATAATTTATAAATTTTTTTCCATAAGAAGTATTGTTAATTTTAAGAAATTAAACATAATTTAAATTCAAATCATCTCTGATATAAAAGTAAAGGTCATGAAATCAGAAATCTATTTGAATATCCACTGCATTTATCTGATTCAAGTTTAACGATATGAAAACATAAAACATATATAATATATCATATGGGTAATTAATAAAAGTAAACTTCATAGTAGTCAGCAATCAGAAATTCTGGGAAAAATTGGAATTTTATATGAATTTCTTTGACCAAGGAAAAACCAGGAATTGTGTGTGAATTACTCTTCAGTTAAAAAAGTAAAGAAGAAATGAAATGTTAATTCTTTTGTATCATGTTATGAAATAATATAAATTTGGGACAGCACAATATTAGTCATGCTATTGCAAATTTCTATTACTTAACCTTTTGCGCTCCAACTCCTAGCTATGCTAGACACGCCTTGCTCCGTCTTGCGCTCCAACTCCTAGCTATGCTAGACAAAGTTTAAGACCCAAAAACTTCGTAATTTTTACGTAAATCGAAAAAAAATGGTTAAAATCTCAAATTCTATCATATTTTCCGTATTTCTATCGTATTATTCAATCGATTTCTATCGTATTATTACCCCTTTAATTCGAACCCAATCCGAATTAATTAATATAATTGTGATCTTTCGACCCCGCTTTGATAGTGGGCATAGAAAAATTTTAGGGATCAGTTTGACTGATAGCATGATTTTAACCCTTTTCATACTTCATTAAATTTATAAGTTATCAAAACAAACTTGATATAGTTTCTTGAAAAATATTTTTCATGCTTTGATAGTGGGCATAGAAAAATTTTAGTGATCAGTTTGACTGATAGCATGATTTTAACCCTTTTCATACCTCATTAAATTTATAAGTTATCAAAACAAACTTGATATAGTTTCTTGAAAAATATTTTTCATTTTTTCACTTTAGCATTTATTTGATTTAATTTATTGATATGAAAAATTGCAGTTTTATAGATAATATTATACATTTATGTTACTGTTTTTCATTTTTGAATTATTTCTATGTATAAAAATGAAAAAAAACGTGAATGCTATATCTAATTATCAATAGATTTCATTTTTCATATTTCATTCTCTATGATGTACATATATACGTATGATAGTAATAATTATTTGTTGAATATGAAAAAATCAACTAATGAAGTTTGTTGTGATGTACATATAATTTGATAATTTAGTTTTTCAATGTTTATGAATAATTATCTCCAACCTTGTTGATTGTTTAACAATGTCTTACTGTATATTATTTTGTGTTATATTATTTTTCTTCTAATGTTTATAAAAATATATAATTTATAAATGCATTTTACTTTATTGCAAGCATCACTTTGTATTCATATGCTATTTGCATGAAAATTTATTTATATTTTTATATTTTACATCCCTTTACACTCCTGATCTGCTAAAATTCATACTGATATTTGAGTAACAACAGTCTTTATTATTATTATTTCTTCATAATTTATTTTATATTATTTTTATCTAATAAATAAAACTTCATACCAAAATAATGAAAATTTAAAAAAATGATTGTTGGTCTTCACAAAACTGATTGACTCTAATCTCAAACTTTTTAAAGCTCAATTTCTCAGCAAATGGATTGATAAAGGCTGACTCAGCTGAAATGCATCTTCATCAGAGAGGTTGAAAAAAAATATGAAATAAAACTTTTTTCTTATCAATCTTTCCTTCTACTGCTCTTATTAAATATTGGTAATTTTTTCACTCTTTCTGGCTAGAAATTTAAAGCAGTTTTCTTATATCTTACCAATAATAATAAGTTTCTCCACAGAAAATATTTTTTCTATAATTTACCTCTATTTTTACAAAAAAGAAAGTATCCTAAGGTAACATGTGTTTCTCTCTGTTGTAAATATTGTAAAGTTTTCCTGTTTTAGGCTGTAATTCTGCAATTGCGAGAATATGTTCAGTTTAGTTCAATGTTTTTATAAATACAGGAATCGTGGTTTTGATGATTGTGATTCTTGATTTATCGCAGTTTATAATTTGATACCAAAATTCCATTTATTATGCTCAAAATTTGAATTATCATGAGATGTAGGTCATTCAGAGTCCACTACATATGCAACCAGAATTACATTTAGTTTGAGTCGCCATTCTCCAGATAGTGCTTGATGAGATGTAGGTCATTCAGAGCCCACTACATATGCAACCAGAATTACATTTAGTTTGAATCGCCATTTCTCAGATAGTGCTTCGTTTTTATCTGATGGTGCCTGCTCACCACTCACTAGTAACTGTCCATCTTTGCCTGAAGTATATGTGGATATTTATTTCTCTTCTTATTTATCCCTACAATAAATGCTAAAAGAAACAAGGATGATATCAAGTCTACAACTATCAAGTGATCAGCTTAGAAGATTAGCATGTTTAACACATTTCTTTTACCTCATATATAAAATTTAATAAATAGATTTGAAAATCGCCCATTTTCAAATCTACATGCATTATTTATCCTGATTATGGCAGATTCGATTATTGCAGTATTTTTCATGGCAACAATAGCCGCGATAATTGAGGTATTCCTATAGTTCATAATTATTTTGTATTGTAATGATATATATTTTTGTTTATAAATATTCAATTGATTTCTTTGTGCATTAATATTTTATCTTAATGAAAATTTATTTAGAGTATCTTTTAAAGATATTTGTTATCATTATCTTCATTATCTGCAAATGAATTTCTTCCTTTTTTGGCTAAACCTAAATTTTATATATATATATTAATTGTGTTCTTTTTTCTGTTAGGTATATTTTTTCCTCTATAGTCAGTGTTAGTATATTAGACTAGATATTTTTTCTTTTTTATAGTTTGCATAACTATCATTAACGAAGAAAAAGTTATCAGTTCTGCAGATATAGGCACTCTTCTAGTTATGAACATGAAATTTTATTACGAAAAAAAAGTTATCAGTTCTGCAGATATAGGCACTCTTCTAGTTATGAACATGAAATTTTATTTTCAAATTTTACAAAATTGCAAAAATTTTTCAATAGTTTTAAATAATATGATAGCAAAATGTTCTAGCAATGAATATTGTGTAAAATTGCAAAGTTTAGTTAATGCATCACAGCAATATTTCAAGATAGCAATGATTACATCAAAAATTCCTCACTTTATATTCAGTTTTTCATTAAAATCTGTGAAATAAGAAACCTTTAATTGATCTAATTGTGAAATATATTACAATATACAGTATATAAAATTATTATTATTATTTTATTTTTTTTTTTGGAGCCAAAACAGCAGTATCTGAATTATGAACAAAACTTGCATATGAATTATGTTCATAACTAGAGGAAAACCTATAATTTGTATATGTTTTTTATTATTTATATTATTAGATATAATGCTAAATTATTTTTAATTAGTGAGATAAAAGCTATTAAAAAATTCAAAATTATAAAATAATTTATTAGGATTATAATAAATACAATTTACAAATATTTTGTAAAAATTTTTTTTATAAAATATTCTGCTTATGATAGTTTTCAAAACAATCAAAATATAATCCAAGTTATTTATTTCTTTGAAGTCTTGCAGTAAAATATTTTTTCAAGTCTGTCTTCATTATCTGCAGATAAGTTTCTTCCTCTTTTGGCTAAATCTAAATTTTATACATTCTATAAAACAGAATGTTGATCTTCAGACATTGTTTTTCCCTTATAGTCAATGTTCCAAAGTGCATAGCTATTTGCAAATGCTATCTGTAATAAATCAAATAATTAAATTAGAAAAACTTTTTGAAAGATCATATATTTAGATTAAAATTTTATACAAAATTTGTGTTTACAACTAGAATTAATAATGATTACTTCAAGTATCTGGAAAAATAGCTTCCTTCATCATTTTATTGACTTTCTCACAGATGCATAGTTTCCACAATACTGATCAAGAGAGTCTATTTCTCCATATTTGTGATATAATTTACTTCAAGTATCTTCAAAAATAGCTTCCTTCATCATTTTATTGACTTTCTCATAGATGCATAGTTTCCACAATACTGATCAAGAGAGTCTATTTCTCCATATTTGTGATATAATCTAATATCATTTTTGACTTTTTTTATGATAATTGTTCCACTTCTTTTGACAACTTTGGTGTTAAGTTGACAGCATTATTACATTTCTCTTTCATGGAAACTTAGTACCATAACTTCAGTATTTTTCTTGAAACTTTTATATTGCTAGAATCATAATTTTGATGCTTTCAGTTATGAAAAATTTGTTCTATTTACTTGTATGATTCCAACCTTTTCAGTTCTGCTGCTAAATAGGGAGCAATATAAAATCGTGTGTGTGTAATCACTGCTCTTAAATGCTGCTAATAATAATGCTATTAGATGTAGTAGTATAAGAGATGTAAAAATAAAATCTGTTTGAACTAAACTGTGTTTTCATTTGTATAATGAAAACACAGTTTAGTCCAAACAGATATAACTTGATATACACAATATAATTGCAAGATTCCTTTATCATCTCTTTTGGTTTATAGCACTTCCATTTGAAATATCCTTCGAATCCTGTGCATTCATCTAGTCCTATGTTTTAGTTTGGATTGAATAGCTCCCTACATTTTTGATCAATGTAATTAATTTATCAGATTCTTTATCTTTCTCTATCTACATTGTTGAATTGAAATTAACAGGTAACTGTGCATTCATCTAGTCCTATGTTTTAGTTTGGATTGAACAGCTCCCTACATTTTTGATCAATGTGATTAATTTATCAGATTCTTTATCTTTCTCTATCTACATTGTTGAATTGAAATTAACAGGTGTAGCATTCAAAATAATTGGATAAACCATGCACAGCTAAAAACAATGATTTGAAGAAAGGAAATTTATCTAATCTTTCTTCTGAAAAATACTTATATAATTCATTCTTTAGATTCATAATAATTCCTATAAATGCTTTCACTTTCTTTTCATCAGTCTTTTTCTGTGTTCTTCAGATTAAATATTTTGATGAGATTATATCTTTCTATCTTCTAAGCAGCATATATTATTTGTAACTGTCACAATTTCTGTGAATAGATTATAAAAAAAAAAACTGAAAATAAATCTAATTGATCATCTGGCTGATTTAAGAATTGGGATGTAAAAGCCAGGATTTTGGACAGTAAAATGATAATTAAATACAGTAAATTTAATTATCATTTGACAGTAAATTTTCATCTCAATTTTCTATATCTCTTCCATCCATCATCTGTTACTTCTTCACTCTTATACTTCGTCATTATCATCAAGGCTGGGGAGTTGGAGCCATGGAGCCAGGAAATTTTGGAGGAGCCAGAGTTGGAGCCAGAACTAAGCTGATCATTCTTCACTCTTATACTTCGTCATTATCATCAGGGCTGGGGAGTTGGAGCCATGGAGCCAGAAAGTTTTGGAGGAGCCAGAGTTGGAGCCAGAACTAAGTTGATCATATTCAGTGGAGCTGGAGCCATTAAAATTTCTGCTGGCTCCAGGTCCTAACCATCTACCATATATACTCAAATATAAACTGACTCCCCGACTTTAGAGTTTGAAAATCAGTAAAAATGAGCAACCTGTGTATAAGCCTACCCCGACTTTAGCACTTAAAATTCGATAAAAATTTGAAATCAATAAATTACATGATCTTTGATTTTTAGTTACTGATATATTAATGCCATTTGCCAAAATAAATATTTTATTGAAACTTTAAATATATACATATAAAATAAATTATTATAATACAGACACCAATATATCAATTTAAAAGATAAATAATGATGTGATAGTAAGGTAAGTGATGTTTCATGATAGCAGTCATACCAAAAAACTTTAGTTCCAGCTCCGGCTCCATCACTATAAAAGCCTCAGTGTTAAAACAATGACTCCGGAGCCGGAGCTGGAGCTGCAGCTGGAATATACCGTGGCTCTGGAGCCTAACCTATTTCAAGTCAGTTCCCCAGCCCTGATTATCATCATCTTCCACATTAGAAAACAGAAAAGAAAACTGTTGAATTTCTTCACCAGATATCTGAGGATATGTCTTCCAGTTATTTGCTTCAGATAATGTGTTGATTATCTGATGGCATGACTAACAAGATTCCTTTGTTCTACTTCTATGTATGGTTTAGTAATGATTCAGTTTGCTGGAACTAAAGCCTCAGTGTTAAAACAATGACTCCGGAGCCGGAGCTGGAGCTGCAGCTGGAATATACCGTGGCTCTGGAGCCTAACCTATTTCAAGTCAGTTCCCCAGCCCTGATTATCATCATCTTCCACATTAGAAAACAGAAAAGAAAACTGTTGAATTTCTTCACCAGATATCTGAGGATGTATGTCTTCCAGTTATTTGCTTCAAATAATGTGTTGATTATCTGATGACATGACTAACAAGATTCCTTTGTTCTACTTCTATGTATGGTTTAGTAATGATTCAGTTTGAGAGAGAAAGTTTTCCTATATCAAAAACTAAGATCTTGTATGTTTGCTTTTCTAAATCATATGTTAAGATTCCATATATTTTCCTCTCTTAGAAAAAGTTTTATAGATAAAGGGCATGACATACAAGATATTTAATCTTTATTTTATAAAGAATATCTCAATTAGGACTGCTGATGAAAAAGCAATTTATATTTCCTTATTTGATGATAAAACAGAAAGCAAGAATAAATAGAAAAGAATGTTTATCCGAACTTACTAAAAATCAAATAATATAGCTGAGGAGGACTATAATAGGCTGAAAACATTACCAATGATATTATTAGTATTAATATCTATAAAGTCCATATAAATATGGGTCCAGAAGTATTTCCTTTTCAAGATAGAGTGTAAAAGCATACAGTTTAATAGGCATATAAAATGCCTATTAAATTATATAATAGGTCTCCTTATAACTCTAATAAATTGTGATTTCTAATCAGCAATTGTACAGTAATCATAACACTGCAAAATCTACTGAGACAGTCTCTGAATGGCTGAAATAGCTCTTAATTTTGCTCTCTTTTGCAGGATTTGTGCTTATGTATTTACACCCTGTGTTAACTTGAAAGGGAACATTTCTGAATCCTTGTTAATATGGACTTTTTACTTTTTGATGAAAAGCATCTGTGAATTAAATTTGTCCAGGCTTTTTAGGAACACACTATATGTGAAACATAAGTTCTCCATTTTACATAAGACTGTTTTTGACAATGCTAGATGAATTTACTTACATAAATATTATGATAAATTGAAAATGTTATTGTGTTTAAGACTAGTCTCTGTTTTTGTAGGTTATATAACTGTTGTAATAGTATGCACTTGTACAGTTGTTATGGTATGTTAACTTTATCATCAGTAGTAAAGATATCAGTTATATCATTAACTCTTGTTACAGTAATATTGTAATCATTATTCTGTTATTACTGTGTAAAATTGGTATACCATCACACTGTATGCTAAATTATAAAGATGATTTTAAAAATATTTTGCATTTCAAGATTTTTATGTAAAGTTGGATTTATTTAAACCAGATTTTTTAAGCTGTGCGGCTCTTCCACAATATTTGAATGCTTTGATAATTTAAATTCAGATTACAGCAATCTTTTTTCAAGATAAATATAAAAATAATATTTTTAAATAAAAAAAATAATCAAGATTTTAATAAAGATCTTTGTGAGAGTAATCAAAATCTTGATTACACTTAATAGAATTTGATTTAAATTTCATAATTTATCATAAAAAGTCATGTATCTAAAAAGAGCAGAATTAATTAAATCACTTGTCATGTAGAAAAATTTTCACTTGGAGAATATTAAAATTCTGCATCTCTCCACATTTGGTATTGATCAATGTCATAGCAATATCTGCTGTTTAAATTTGAATTAGTATTAGATATATTGGATGTTGGATGTGGTGTTTTTAATATTATCCAATAGAAACAATGCTAGCAAGAAATTAGTTAAAACTTGAATTTGAATTTTTGACAGTGTTTTGTTTAATGTCTGCTGTGAAAGTCATAAACAAGAAATTGTTTTCATGTAACAATACTCAAATACATTGTTTATAACCTTACTCTTTTTACTTTCACTATCTACTTTACTATAATCTATGGATTAATCAAACAGCTCTATACTTTTAAATAAAAAAAATAATCAAGATTTTAATAAAGATCTCTGTGAGAGTAATCAAAATCTTGATTACACTTACAGAATTTGATTTAAATTTCATAATTTATTATAAAAAGTCATGTTCTAAAAAGAGCAGAATTAATTAAATCAACTGTCATGTAGAAAAATTCTCACTTGGAGGATATTAAAATTCTGCATCTCTCCACATTTGGTATTGATCAATGTCATAGCAATATCTGCTGTTTAAATTTGAATTAGTATTAGATATATTGGATGTTGGATGTGGTGTTTTTAATATTATCCAATAGAAACAATGCTAGCAAGAAATTAGTTAAAACTTGAATTTGAATTTTTGACAGTGTTTTGTTTAATGTCTGCTGTGAAAGTCATAAACAAGAAATTGTTTTCATGTAACAATATTCAAATACTCTTTTTACTTTCACTATCTACTTTACTATAATCTATGGATTAATCAAACAGCTCTATTAAGTGAAAAATAAACTCTTATCTTTATTTCCAAAGACCTTTTGGCTTAATTAAGCCATCCTCAGCGGATCTTTATACTAACAATAAAATACATTAGAAAATGTATTCTAATAAATTGTTCTTGTTAGTATAAAGAACCGCTGAGGATGGCTTAATTAAGCTGAAAGGTCTTTGGATCTTTATACTAACAATAAAATACATTAGAAAATGTATTCTAATAATTTGTTCTTGTTAGTATAAAGAACTGCTGAGGATGGCTTAATTAAGCCAAAAGGTCTTTGGAAATAAAGATAAGAATATTAAGTGAAGAAATTTATTTTTCACTTAATAGAGCTGTTCAATCAATCCATAGATTATAATATTCAAATACTTCTTTGTAGCTCTTATTTAAAAATTTATATGCATAAAGAAGAAATTATATATATTAAATTTAATTTTATATTTAGAATTTATTTCATTTGGCATCTGATGAGGATCAAGAAGTAAGAAAAAATGTATGTAGAGCTCTAGTCATGTTGTTAGAAGTTAGAATGGACAGGTTAATACCACATATCCATAGTATAATAGAGGTAAAAATATTAATTGTTCTGGTTTGAAATTTATAAATTTTCAACTTTGGAATTTTATTAATTTTAATAAATTTTATTATAGTATATGTTAATGAGGAGTCAAGATCCAGATGAAGGAGTAGCCCTTGAAGCTTGTGAATTCTGGTTATCACTTGCTGAAGAACCAATTTGCAAAGAAGCATTATCACCTCATCTTCCACGCCTTATTCCAAATTTAGTTAGAGGAATGAAATATTCTGAAATAGATATTATACTTTTGAAAGTAAGTTCTTTATTTTTTTCATATGATGGTGTAATTATAAATTTTAATTGAATTTTTAAATATTATTTCATAAAATTTTATGAATATAAATTATAGTAATTATAACAGTTGCATAGAATCAAATAAAATTTGCTCATTATAATTATTCTTTGTTATACCTAAGAATATAAAAATATATAACTTAATTAAACTTATTAGTGGGAATGTAATAACCAAATACAGTAAAAGCCACTTATTGTAATCACGGATATTGTTATCAAAGTTTATGGTCCCGAATCATACGTATTAAAATACATTGTGAAAACTTTAATTATAGTAATCAGAATTTTCGTTATTGTCATCCAAATCTAACTGCTATAAAATATGGTATTTAAAACTTAAAAAATATTGCAGATAATATTAAAATATTGGTTAAATCTGTTAAAATAAAACATTAGTTTTTGTTAATTGTTCATTTATTGTTTCATTTTCACCAAAATTTAGCCAAAAAATGAGAAAATCTGAAGATAAACACTTGTTCACCATTTAAAATAATGCAGATTTGATTTAAGTGGAAAAATCTGATTTGTATACGTTTTTAATTAATAAATATTAGAGTAATGTAAGTTTTTTGATTTAATAAATCATACAAATAAACAGGGTTGTAGAGTCGAATGGCAAATGATCTGACTCTGACTCCACCTTTTAAAAAATATCCGATTCTAACTACCTAAAATTTGTAAGGTCCGACTCCCGACTCTGGGCAGTTCAAAAATTCAATACCGACACCACCCAAAAACCTCCGAGTCTGCAACCCAGGATTGCAGAATTGGATGACAAATGATCCAACTCAGACTCCAAAATTTGTAAGGTCCAACTCCGACTCCCGACTCTGGGCAGTTTAAAATTACAACTCTGACTCCACCCAAAAACTTCAGACTCCTGACTGCAAATCCGATTCTGCCAACCTGCAGACAAATATTACAGCTTTTCAAAACTTCACAGTGCTTTTTAGGTGGTTTCGTCACACATCTTGTCCTTACAAATGGCATGGCCTTCTATTGCCAGATCTGGTGATTTTTAATGTTTTTTTTTATGATGAAATATATAAAGTTGCTGATGTAGAGATTTAGCAACTTTATAATTCCCTTTATTAAAAAAAAATTAAAAATTATTTATGATATGTTAGTTATAAATACAAACATTATTACTATTTTATTAGTGCTAATTTTTCCCACTAGGACATTTTGATGTAATCTCCCTCACATTTTTAACCTTTGTATCCATTCACTGACCAATAATATAAATAAAGTCTTTTTCTGTGTGGTATGGTCATTACTTTTAGATCCAGTTCTATCCATTGCCAAAAACAACATACTATAAGAATTTTATTACTGCTCTAGTACTTTCATGATTTTCTGTAAACTGGAATTGGCAACATTAAGTGTAAATCATTTCACTTTACTTTTTCGCTTAATTGATTACATAATGTACAGTTTAAAGTTCAGCAAGTGTTTGTCAATCCATTATAGAGCTTTGTATTATTATAATTAGCGTTATCTTTTAATCACCCCTAGGGAATGTTTATTTTTTTTAAGAGGAGCGTTAAAGGTTAATTTATTTTTCATTTTTTTTTTTTCATTTTATAATGCCCTGCATCTATCATTTTCCTGTATCCATAATTTTTCAGATGTCTCAATGAAAATGTTGAATCGATGTTATACTATATATAACTGCATAAGTATAGTATATACTGTATAATAAAAAAAAAAATAGATTGGTCCCAAAGTGATTCTAATAAGTGGCTTCTACTGTATTTTCAAATCAAATAACCCTAGTGATCAAATTTGGAATGAAATTTGTAATTTAATAATTATTTATTAATAAAGGTTATATTGGCACCATCTATTAGTTAATAACTGAGCTTTAATTTTTATTATTTTCCTGAAATTAAAAATCATGCCACTGACCCAGAGTCAAACTTGAGAATGTTGAATTATTGTCTTGTCATCTTAACCAATTAGACTACTATGGCTTCAGCAGATTTCCATTCCTGAAATGGAAATTTGGGTTACTAGCAGACAATAGTTTTTTTGTATAATGATTCATCCTACCATTAATAATAATCAAATGAACCAAAGCACAATAGTAGGAAAATAACACAAATTTATTTAGAAAACGTTTTCGGCTATTCGATAGCTATCATCAGTTGAATGTATAAAATATGTTCTATTAATATTGGGTTGTTCGGAAAGTAATTTCGTTTTTTTTTTCATGAAAATGAATGACAATTTTTTATAGTATATAAATATTTTATTTAATTATATATTGACCATTTTAATCCAACATGTTGCCATCTTCCTGATAGTAGCATGATTCCATGTTCATAGAATTTCTGATCTTTTCTTGCAAAAAACTGAACCAAGTGATTTTTGACATCCTCATTTAAACTAAGTGTTTTGCCCTCTAAAAAATTCTGTAAAGACTGGAATAAGTAATAATCGGAGGGTGCCAGAGTGCGCTCCATGAACTCCGTGCATGTGTGTTCGTGAACTGAAGCATCGTTCGTAAAGCAAAGCAAAATTTGTTCGCAAATAGTGTTTGTAGACCGATTTGTTCGAGAACCGAGACGTTCGTGATCCGAGGTATCACTGTATATATAATTGTTACATATATTGATATAATAAATATTATATAAATATATATTAATATATATTATTATAAATATTATTTTACAATTAATAATAAAATAATCATTAAAGATATTTAGAAGGTGGAGTAGCTTCTGGATTTAGACATGTAACAGATGAAGTAAACAAAAGATTATTTCAAGTTAAAGGTCGCCGTAATGTTCGAGTTCACCAAGTTCAATTGAGCATTGATTCCATGAATAAAGGCGATTGTTTCATTTTGGATGCTGGTCCTAATATATATTTATGGATTGGAGAACAAAGTGGAAAAATGGAAAGAATCAAGGCAATTCAAGCTGCCACTGGTATTCGAGATGACGTTCATGCTGGAAAAAGTATTATTCATATATTAGGTGATTATTAATAAAATAAAATGAAAATTATTCTACTTATTCCAAATACTGCTTATACATAATAGGTTTTAGAAACTGCTTATACTTTTTTAGAAACTTTGATAATACTGCTTATACTCTTACTCCAGTGGTGGCTCGCCCATAAGGGCTGCAGGGCTGCAGCCCTCCCACCAAAATGAAAACATCCCCTGAAAATTTGAACACAGTCGAGTCAAAACAAAGGGGAAAAGGAGGATCCAATTTCCATAAATGCCTTTACATATAGCATTGCTTAACGATTTGGACCAAATTCAGACTATAGATATAGCGTAGTTCACTTAAAATCGTCTAAAAATTTTGGCCCAATTGGATTAAAATTAAAAGGTGTAGAAGACGATGATTTTCTTCTCTAGAAATGTCTCTATAGGTCACATCGATTGACCAATTTCGAAGAAATCTGGGATGTAAATGTGATTGGTTAAGCCTTTCTAAAAACGTGCAACCCTATAAGATGAAAATGAATAAAATAGGAAGCCTATTTATCACTAATTCTTTTACTTCTCGTCTCGTTCAACCGATACCGATAAAATTTGGGAAGCAGGTATTCCTTACATTACTTGAGATCCTTTAATGTCACAATAATTCAACCCGATATAAATGTCCTTCTAATTAAATAACTATCATCTAAAAAATAAATGATATCCCATCAAAAACATCTCATATGTAATTAAAGCCAAATACAGTATTACCGAAACAGGATATTTGTGAAAATCTAGATGCGATTATTTTGGTTGATGTTATCATATTATTTTCTTAAGTAGCACTTTTGCAGTTCTGACTTGTTTTTCCTTGATTTTTCAAATGTGTTTGAAATAATGCTAATTAATACAATTCTAATTGTTCTGAAATTGCTAACAATAAGATATTTTAGTCATTAATTCTACAGAAAATGGAATAAAAAATTTTAAATTATACTGAAACACATTTTCAATTTTTATGCCCAATATAATAATTTACAGTTCTGACGTGTTTTTTCTTTGATTTTTCAAATGTGTTTGAAATAATGCTAATTAATACAATTCTAATTGTTCTGAAATTGCTAACAATAAGATATTTTAGTCATTAATTCTACAGAAAATGGAATAAAAAATTTTAAATTATACTGAAACACATTTTCAATTTTTATGCCCAATATAATAATTCCGTTTGAAAAAATCCACAAAAATTCCACAAATATAGTAGAAGCCGCTTATTAGAATCACTTTGGGATCAATCTATTCTGATAACTATAATCAATTGATAACATTAAGCAGTGTATGCAAAAAGTAGTACAATTTTCGATTTTTTTTTTATTAAAGTATTTTGTGCTGTTATATACAGTGTAATCTTTATTCAAAGCTTTCATTGGGACTCCTTAAAAAACTATTTATATCGGAAAGTGATAGATGCGGGTCTATATAAAATGAAAATTAAATTAAAAGATAACGCTAATAATTATAATACAAAGCTCTAACGGATCGACGATACTTGTTGAATTTTATACTATTTATTATGTAATCAATTAAACGAAAACGTGAAGCGAAAGTATTTACATTTAATGCTTCCAATTCCAGTTTACTAAAAATCACTAAGTATTAGAGTAACAGTAAGAAAATTCGTATATCAAAATAATATAAATTTTTTTTTCAATAAAAGGAATTTATCATTATATCAGCAATTTTAAACAATATTTCGTCATAAAAAACATTAAAAATCACCAGATCTGGCAACAGTAAGTTCGCGCCATTCGTTAGAGCTGACATGCGGAAAGCCACCTAAATTGCGCAAAGTTTTGAAAAACAGTCATATTTGTCTGTACGAATTTATTAAATGAAAAACTTATATCGATCTAATATTTATTAACTAAAATACGAAAATAAATCAGATTTTTCTACTTAAGTCAAATCTACATTATTTTAAATGGAGGACAACTGTTTATCTTCGGATTTTCTCCTTTTTTGAATAAATTTCGGTGAAAACGAAAAAATAAATGAACAATTAACAAATTAGTATTGTTTATTTTAATAAATTTAACCAATATTTCAGTATTATCTGCCATCTTTTATTAGTATTAAATATGGTATTTTATAGCGATGTATCGATTCTGATGACAATAACTGAATTTCTAATTACTATAGGCGGAGTTTTCATAATGCATTTTAATATGGATGATTCGGTACCGTAGATTTTGATAACATTAAACGGTTGATAACAATATGGCTGCGTTCATAAACTCAACGTTTTGCTTAAAGCGCTTGCAACGGAAAAATCAACGTTTAATCAGCGTTTTGGAATTATCGTTGAATAATGGCGCTGCTTAAAATCACGTCTCTTATAATTAACGAATTAAATTCTAGTACAAGATTTATGAAGAAAGATGATGATGATATAATTCAGATGGCATTAAATTTAAATAAAAGGAGAAGACAAAAAGTCAAAACAAGAAATTGTTTTTGGAACACTTTGTTGTTGAGAGAGACTTTTGTTCTACTTTTCTTCTTCTTTTAAATTCTTTCTTCTGTTATATCTTTTATCCAAGATGAAAGCGCTAGATGCAAGCAAAAAAATGAAGGCCTCGACAGCTAAAGTCAGAGAGACAAAGTGTGTGGAAGTCTGGACATTCTGTCTCTCTCTCTCGTCTCTACTTGGTCCACCCAATCACATCAATGGAGAGAGAGGTTCGAATTCGCTTGTGACCTTATTTGTTCAAGCGGTCCCTCCTCTCTTCCATTGAGATTGGCAAGTGGACCCCTCTGACAAGAAAGTTTATTTTACTATTTTCTCAGGTCATTTGACGTAAGACTTTGAAACTGTCTGCAATAAGATATTTATATTTTCTCTCCAGGCATGTTTATGGGTGTGTTTGTCAAGATTTTACATTCTTTGTTCTCCCCCTAACCTAAGGATTGTTTAAAATTAATTTTTCCCAAATGAATT